>JARQOC010000003.1:659185923-659264541 GCA_033576535.1 Allobates femoralis | reverse complement strand
CACCCCCAGTAAAAACTATTTAATAACATCCAATTAAAAGTTAACTCATTAGTTGCCAAATACTTTGCCAATTTCCCTGCAACAAAGAGGCAAAATAAAAGAAGAATCTGTTCTGAAGCCACTACTACTTCGTGTGTCCGGCTTAATGTGGCACCCCTGCAGGGGATTGCCACAGGATCCACCGGTGCAAGAAGGGATTTACACCTTGGTACACACAGCATACACCTTCCACCCCAGACCTGAAGGGGGAGCTCTACTGGCTGCCATAAGCCAGATCCCCTATACAAGATCCAGGCCTGAGGGGAGGAGTCAATTGGTCCAGTCAGAAGCAATATGTTCCAGTCAGGCAGTGAAGAGAGCAGGAGTGAGGAGCTGGTCGCTGGGAACAATCCAGGCCCAGGACCAGGGAACACTGACACAGCTGTGCTGTACCCTTGGGAGAGGGTTGGAGGCCAGTGGAGAATAGGAGAATTAAAGAAGGGAACAAAACCAGTTTCCCTTTAGTACACCCGGACACCAGAGTCCGTCACTGCAAGGCATCCAGTGCAGCAGTAAAAGCCCGGAAGGACCAGGAGGAACGAATCCCCTTGAGGTAACAGACTAAGAGACACTCTAAACTGACCAAGCACAGGACCAGGGGCCAAAGGAGGAATAGGGACCCTGCAGAAGGACCTCATTGTCAGTGATAGAGTAAAGCCTTGAGAGGGAGAAGGAGCGGTGAGTTCAGTTACATGCAGGACTTATCCCAAACCACAGTACCCGTGACAGAGGAGGCCTCACAACTCTTCAAGGTGAAAGACCCAAATTGCACTGGGGACCTGGTTACTTCTCTGGACTGTACCTGTTACCCTGTCACCAGTAAAAGGTACCGAAACAAAGACCTCTGTGTGTGCGTGTGCCTGTTTAACCGCCGCTATCCACAGCGTTAGTCACAGAGACGCTACTACAACTCCCCTCATCCATTCCCACTACCCTGAGGTAAAGCTCCACCTGTGGGGAGCTGTAATACACTGAGCTGTACCTCAATCACCTCAGCGGCCGGCTGCAGCGCTGGTATACACTTTACCATGTGCCACAGGTGGCGTCACGTAATCAGTTCCCCTTCACCATCATCATCCCCCACCATCCCCCGCCATTGAGGGTTCAGGGCACGGGATTGGGGACCGACCAGCCGTGATCCCCCATCCAAGTCGCCATCAGCCCCGGTACCTGAGTACCCCCTACCATGTCAACCGCCTCATTAACATGAAAATTTTGTAAAAGGTAAAGTGTTTGTCTTGTATTAATTTTTTTTTATCAGTTACTCAATTATACTCAGTGATTGGCTGATGATACAATGATTGGCTGCAGTGGTCACATTGGTTTTAGCTGTGACATCACTGCTGCAGCCCACCAACAAGGACCAGAAGCAGATGTGCACATGTGGAGAGGCAGCAGAAGTGCTGGAGAAGGTGACAATACCCAAGCGTGTTATATTCAACAGCTGCAAAAATAAATATCTGGGACCATACATCATCATAACATTGCCTGTGCACTTATTGAAACATGCTTTTGTTGAAGTAGTAATTGTTGTATTGCAATCCTGTGTAGCTTCCCATGCTAATAACATCCCGTGAGCCTTTCTGGTTTACTTCAAGAAGCTACAGAAGTTTCTGCACTAAGGTATGAGAGCTCAGATGCTCCTTGAGATCTAAGCATGGCAACATTTCATCTAAGAGTTTCAATTTATTTTAATCAAAGTATCAGACAGGCAGAAAGCAGCTATATTGTTATGGTGCAACATGTAGTATGTGGATAATAATATAGCACTTTACTTTCTGTTATCAAAAAACTAAAAAGAAAAGAAAAATCCAGTCCTGTTAAGCGGGGCTCCAATTTTTTCTTTTATGCGTGATGTGAGGCCAGGGCAAGGCAGGTGTCTGAGCTCCAGGTGGACGAGCATAGAGCAACTGGGTGAGCTGGAATCAAGTTTCTACTGGAGTATTGTGCTGCATCGGAAGAACTGGAGGAAAACTGGACGAATGGCCTGAGGATGCAATCTGTGACATCTTGTCATGTCTTTGGAAGCCAATCCTGTTTCTTAAAACAGTTGCCTCATAAAGAAAATTCCTTTGTTAGGCCATGTGCACACGCTGAGTATTTGATGAGTTATTTACCTCAGGATTAGTAGACAAAACCAGGAGTGGAGCAATCAGAGGAAAAGTCTAATAAAAATACATCAACACTTCTGTATTTATCACCCACTCCTGGTTTTGGCTACAAATCCTGAGGTAAAAAAACTCAAATACTCAGCGTATGCACGTGGCCTTAGGGTGGAGGTACAATAGCATGCGTGAAAATCAGAGCGTTTGATGCATGACAGTCATGCGAGTGCTGCGAGTGTGGTGCGAGTGTGGTGCGAGTGTGGTGAGAGTGAGGTGCGAGAGCCTCCTATTAAGCTATTAATACCAGCTGGTTAAACAAAGCTGGTAATAACCCCCCAGGGTCGCTGTAAGAGCCTGGTAAGGCGCCTGTAAATGGCACTTCTTATAAATGCTCCATTTTCAGGGGTGGCTGCGGGCTGCTATTTTTTAGTGTGGGGGGCCCTAAAACAATTCCGCTGAGAATACCAGCCCTCAGTTGCCTAGCTTTACCTTGGCTGGCAATTAAAAATAGGGAGGATCCCACACATTTTTTTTGCCAGCCAAGAGTAAATTAGGCAGCTATGGGAGGCAGGCAGCTCACAGTTGTCTGCTTTCATCATGCTGGACTTAAAAATGCTGCGAAGCTCCACATGTTTGTTTTTTTATTATTTATTTAACACCCTACGATGGCAGTTTGGTTGCCGTACACTAATGTGTATGGTAACCAAGCAGAATCACTGTCCAGATTGTGGAAATCAAGTCCGACTACAACAGCCAATCACAAAGGCTCTCCCAGAGTGTCAGCAACTGTGATTGGCTGTTTTTTTGACAGTACAATGAATATGCAAGTAGCTTAATAGGCGACCCCGAAAATAACAACCGGAGACTAAAAAACCAAATCTAGCTATTCTATCCATTCTAACTTTTACCAGCATGGGAAAGCCTATGCTACACACTAGCACAGTGTGCTGTCTGGGTGCGAGTTTTTCTAGCACCCATAGACTTTCATTGGCCTCTCGCACATGAAATTCGCTTACAATCGCAGCATGCTGTGATTAGACTCGCATTTGACTCACAATGCAAGTTCAGTGGAGGAAAAACGCAACAATCTGACCTGACAGATTGTTTAACATTGGTCTGAGTGCAATGCGAGTTTTTCTCGCATTGCACTCTCGCGAGTTTCACACCAGTGTGCCTTCACCCTAAATTGAAGGCTTATTTTTTACGCATTTATACAAGTGTCTAAATTGTCACTTCAGTGAATAAGTGAAAAAACTCTAAGGGTACCTTTACACGCGGTAACTTTCCTAGGAATTTCACTTACTGGTTGCAGTGAAATCATGGACACATTGTTCTATCTTGTTGCTGTGTACAAATGGAACAATGTCTCCATTATTTCACTGCAACTAGTGAGTTGCCAGTGAAATTCCTAGAAAAGTTGCCGCTTGTAAAGGTACCTTAATGCCACCCAATAAGGGTAGCAATCCTTAAAGCCATGATCGACTCTTTAACAGGCCTTTTAATATGACTTAGGATTTGTGCCAGATCAAAACCCTGATCTGGCACAAATCCTAAGTCATATTAAAAGGCTTGTTAAAGACTCGATTATGACTTAAGGATTGCTACCCTTATTGGGTGGCATTATGGTGGGTTTACACACACCAATCATTGTATCCAATCTCTGAACCAATCTCTGGTTGCAGTGAAATCATGGACAGATTGCTCCATGTTGTACACAGCCACAAAATGGAACTATGTGTCCATGATTTCACTGCAACCAGAGATTGGTTCAGAGATTGGATACAATGATTGGTGTGTGTAAACCCACCATAAGAGTTTCTCATTTCTTCACTGAAGTTACAATTTGCATATTTCCCAGAGGAGCATTGCAGCTATATGTCTCCTTATCAGCTTATCTCTCTCCTTATGGTGGCAGGCAGACTCCTCTCCATAAGGTAGAAAGCTAGTTCCCCAGACTACAAATATCTAGAATTTCTAGATATTTTGTATCTTTCTCAAATTTAAAAAAGGCTATAAAAAAGGCGAGTGACGGAACATTTAATTTCAATACAATTTATTAATAATTATTAGTGATGAGCGAGTACTAAAATGCTCGGGTGCTCGAAGCTCTGGCCGAGCATCCCAAGATACTCGTGTACTCGGCCCGAGTACCGAGCCCAATGTTATCCTATGGGAGACCCGAGTATTTTTATGAAATGACTGCCGGCAGCATGTAGAAACCCTAAAAATGTCACAAAAGTCTCAGAAGAGTGCTCAAATGACATGGCAACACCATGGGGAAGACCCCTGGAAGCATTTCTCACTCAAAAGTCACAGCTGTGAACAATCTTGTCCGAGTTTCACGCCAATTTTACGGAGTCACCAGAAAACCTTCCAAAATGACACCAAAATGAATATTCAGGGTGGAAATGTTAAGGGCACATACCCATTAGTGAGATACAGCTGGTGTATGTTACTTTTTGTGATTACATGAAAGATTTTAAGTGAAAACATTGTGCGGCACTCCGATGACCCTGAGAAGAGACGTACATGAAGCCCTGTCTTGACATAATGTGCCCATTTTGAGGAACTGGGTCTATTGTAGTATTTTCCTTTGCCAGGGCAGTCCAAAATTGGGAGGTTCACCAATGCCCCTGGATAGAGACGTGCATGAGGGCCTGTAAACCTGAAGTGGATGTATTGTAGTATAGCCCTTTGGCAGGGCAGCCAAAAATTGGGAGGCTCCACAATGACCCATGCATACAGACATGCATGAGGGCCTGTAAACCTCAATTGGGTGTATTGTAGTATAGCCCTTTGGCAGGGCAGCCAAAAATAGGGAGGCTCCACATTGTCCCAGGATAGAGACGTGCAGGAGGGCCTGTAAACCTGAAGTGGGTGTATTGTAGTATAGCCCTTTGGCAGGGCAGCCAAAAATTGGGAGGCTCCACATTGTCCCAGGATAGAGACGTGCATGAGGGCTTGTAAACCTGAAGTGGGTCTATTGTAGTATAGCCCTTTGGCAGGGCAGCCAAAAATTGGGAGGCTCCACATTGTCCCAGGATAGAGACGTGCATGAGGGCCTGTAAACCTGAAGTGGGTGTATTGTAGTATAGCCCTTTGGCAGGGCAGCCAAAAATTGGGAGGCTCCACATTGTCCCAGGATAGAGACGTGCAGGAGGGCCTCAAAACATTTTTCCCATTGAAAAGGAGCGGGTCTCCTGTTGTTGTAATGTCCATTCTAAAAGAATGGGCGAAAAAATTTACCACTGGGGGTATACCTGAAACAACAGCCTAACTATTGTAATGGTCATCATGGTGGCACATGAGGAGAAGGAGGAGCAGTCCAGCTATTAGCCAAAGTGCAGAACTGTGTACCCATGGGTGAGTGGAGGTACATGGCAAATTCCCATAACAAAATTTAAATTCAGTTGTCATTTGTTGGTGGTGTGGTGAAGTCTGGCCCAATCCAACCCTTGTTCATCTTGATCAGAGTCAGCCTGTCAGCATTTTCAGTTGACAGGCGGGTGCGTTTATCAGTAATGATTCCACCTGCGGCACTGAAAACACGCTCTGACAAAACTCTAGCGGCAGGGCAGGCCAGGACTTCCAAGGCGTAGAGAGCCAATTCATGCCACGTGTCCAGCTTAGAGACCCAATAATTGTAAGGCACAGAGGAATCTCGCAGTACAGTTGTTCGATCTGCAAGGTACTCCTTCAGCATCTGGCCAAACTTAGCATTTCTTGTGGCACTACCCCGCACCTCAGGGGCTGTGGTACATGAGGGGCTGAGAAAACTGTCCCACATCGTAAAGACTGTTCCCCTACCTCTGGCGGATTGGACTTGTGCCCCTCTCGGCTGTACGCCTTGGTTGTCCACCGATTCCTGACCTATGCCGCTAGCGTTTTGTGAGGGGAATGATTTGCCTACTTCCGTGACTATGGCCTTCTGGAACTGCTGCATTTTGGCTGACCTCTCCACCTCAGGAATGAGAGACATAAAGTTCTCCTTGTAGCATGGGTCTAACAGTGTTGCCAACCAGTAATGATTGTCGGCCAAGATGTTCTGAACGCGAGGGTCACGAGCCAGGCAGCTTACCATAAAGTCAGCCATATGCGCCAGACTCTTAACAGCCATCACTTCAGTATCCAGACCAACACGATGACTGAACATGCTGTCCTCCTCCTCCTCCTCATCTCCCCTGTCCTCTGGCCAGCCACGCTGAATCGAGGGTATGACTGGTGTGCATGTCATATCCTCAATTTGGCCAGAGAGTTGCTCCATGTCTTCATCCTCCTTGTCATAGTCCTCCACTGCACGTTGTGATGAGATGAGGCTGGGCTGTGTGTTATCACCCACACCCACTACTGTTTCTTGCTCCAAGTCATCGCACTCCACCTGCAATGCATCCTCTTTGTTTTTCAGCAGAGACCGTTTTAGAGGGCAGAGTAGTGGTATGGTGACGCTAATAATGGCGTCATCGCCGCTCACCATCTTGGTGGAGTCCTCAAAGTTTTGGAGGATGGTACATAGGTCGGACATCCATCTCCACTCCTCAGGTGTTATGTGTGGAGTTTGTGAAAGAAAGAATGCGCATATAGGGTCTTATCTCAATTAAACACTTTCACTTGTTGATGTGGAATTGCTCACCTTTAGCAGTTGTGAAACTCACAACTGGTAGAATAGCGTACAAGCAGCTGCTGCAGGGACCGCACTCTCAACGGTGACCGTGGTCGTGATGTAGATTCTTGGAAAAGTGCTTCGGTGTCCGCGCTGCTGCTCCGGGATCAAAGAAACACAGACACAGGAATGTCTGGTACAGCTACAGCCTTTATTTTCCGACACGTTTCGGAGCCTCCTCCCGAGCTCCTTCCTCAGGGAACATCACCATTACACTGAACAGTTACACTTTTATAAGAAAAAAGGCGCCAAACACATGATGGAAATTACATCAGCAAGAAGGGAGGATCTACCCATGACGTCACAATGTTTACAAAACAAATTGCCGTGACAGCCGATGAGAGAGATATCAAAATAAACATAATGTGTGTATTAATCAAGTGCATAAATCACATATAATATAAATGAGAAAACAGAACAAAACTCACAGCCATATAAGAAAATAAAAAAGACGGAAAGGTTCTTGTGTGGAATCAAACCCACAAAAAATGAAAAAATGATGAAAAAATGAAAAAATGAAAAAATGAAACCCACATATCATTTTTTCATTTTTTTTGAGTTTTGTTCTGTTTTCTCATTTATATTATATGTGATTTATGCACTTGATTAATACACACATTATGTTTATTTTGATATCTCTCTCATCGGCTGTCACGGCAATTTGTTTTGAAAACATTGTGACGTCATGGGTAGATCCTCCATTCTTGCTGATGTAATTTCCATCATGTGTTTGGCGCCTTTTTTCTTATAAAAGTGTAACTGTTCAGTGTAATGGTGATGTTCCCTGAGGAAGAAGCTCGGGAGGAGGCTCCGAAACGCGTCGGAAAATAAAGGCTGTAGCTGTACCAGACATTCCTGTGTCTGTGTTTCTTTGATCCCGGAGCAGCAGCGTGGACACCGAAGCACTTTGTCCAAGAATCTACATGTGTGGAGTTTGACCCATTTCCCGACGGCTTAGGTGATGCAGGTAGTCAACAACTGCCCTATTCTGCTCACATATCCTGACCAACATGTGCAGAGTTGAATTCCAACGCGTGGGGACATCACACACCAGTCTGTGGACCGGAAGACGCAAACGGCGCTGAAAGCCGGCAAGGCCGGCTGAAGCAGCAGGTGACTTGCGAAAATGTGCAGACAGACGGCAAACTTTTACCAGCAGTTCAGACAGCTCTGGGTATGACTTTATAAACCTCTGAACCACCAGGTTGAGCACATGGGCCACGCATGGAACATGCGTCAGCTGGCCTCGCCTCAAAGCTGCCACCAGGTTCCGGCCATTGTCACACACGACCTTTCCTGGCTTTAGGTTCAGTGGTGTGAGCCAGTGATCTGCCTGCTGTTTCAGAGCTGTCCACACCTCTTCTGCATTGTGGGGTTTGTCACCTATGCAGACTAGCTTCAGCACAGCCTGTTGCCGCTTCGCAGAGGCAGTGCTACAGTGCTTCCAGCTTGGGACTGGTGTGGAGGGTACAGTGGATGAGGATGCGCAGGAGGAGGCTTAGGAGCATGACATTCCGGAGCTGTAGAGTGTCGGTGACACCCTGACAGAGGTAGGGCCTGCTATCCTTCGTGTGGGAAGGACGTGTTCCGTCCCTCACTCAGACTGGGTCCCAGCCTCCACAATATTAACCCAGTGTGCCGTCAAGGAGATGTAGCGGCCTTGCCCACAAGCACTTGTCCACGTGTCTGTGGTTAGGTGGACTTTGGCTGAAACAGCTTTGTTCAGGGCACGTGTGATGCTTTGGGACACGTGGTTATGCAATGCGGGGACAGCACATCTGAAGAAATAGTGGCGGCTGGGGACCGAGTAACGTGGGACAGCAGCCCCCATCAGGTCGCAGAATGCTTCATTCTCCACCAGCCGGAAAGGCAACATTTCTAGCACTATGAGTCGCGAAATGTGAGAATTGAGGACAGTGGCATGTGGGGCGTTGGCAGCGTATTTGCGCCTGCGTTCATAGGTTTGCTGAATGGATAATTGAATGCTGCGCTGGGACAAGGACGTGCTTGATGGTGGTGTTATTTGTGCGTGGGCAACTTCAGGTGCAGGGCCGGAGGCTTGTTCGCGGCCAGCATGGACAGGGATTGGCTCGCACGCACAACATGCGAAGACGTAGCAGTGACATCAGCAAGCACCGCTCCTCGACTCTGTTGTACTTCCCACAAAGTCGGGTGCTTGGCTGACATGTGCCTGATCATGCTGGTGGTGGTCAGGCTGCTAGTTTTCGTACCCCTGCTGATACTGGCATGGCAGGTGTTGCAAATGGCCTTTTTAGAGTCATCTGGAGCCAACGTAAAAAACTCCCAGACTCGGGAAGACCTGACATTTGCACAGGCACCTTGAGTCGTGTTGTTGTTCCGGGGAACGGTTGCCTGCCTTCTGCCTGCGGACACGACCCTGCTTCATACTGCCTGTTGGAATGCTACGCCTCTCTCCCCATGTGCACTGCTGTTCTCACTCTGCATATCCTCCTGCCAGGTTGGGTCAGCTACTGGATCATCCACCACATCGTCTTCCTCTTCCGCACCCTGATCCTCCTTCTGACTTCCTGGCAATTGTGTCTCATCATCGTCCACCCCTTGTTGAGACACGTTGCCAACGTTCCGTTCGTGAGAACGTGGCTGCTCAAATATTTGGGCATCTGTACATACCATCTCCTCATCACTCACTTCAACAGGAGCTGGCGAGAGGCCAGATTCTGCGAATGGATACGTGAACAGCTCTTCCGAGTGTCCTAGTGTGGTATCAGTAATGTCCGTGGACGTGTACTCGGCCTGGTGGTAGGAAGGAGGATCAGGTTGGGAAATGTGCGGTGCAGTATCACGGCTACTGACACTTGACCGTGTGGAAGATAGGGTGTTTGTGAAGGTGCCCATCTGACTTGAAGCATTATCCGCTATCCAGGTAACAACCTGTTGACACTGGTCTTGGTTCAAGAGCGGTGTACTGCTGCGGGCCCCAAGAATTTGGGACAGGACGTGCGAGCGAGTAGATGTGCCACTTTGTTGTTGCGAAATTAGTGCTTGCACACGACCTCGGCCTCTGCCTGCACCACCATCACGTCCACTTCCTTGTTCCTTGCCAACGCCCTTGCCAACGCCCTTGCGCATTTTGCCTGTATACAGCGACAACAGTCTGGTGACTGTTCAGGTCACAGGAGAGAAGGATTTTAGTCCCTAACCTGTATCAAGGTAGTAAGTACAACAGTCTGGTGACTGTAAAGGTCACAGGAGAGTAGGATTTTAGTCCCTAACCTGTATCAAGGTAGTAAGTACAACAGTCTGGTGACTGTAATGGTCACAGGAGAGTAGGATTTTAGTCCCTAACCTGTATCAAGGTAGTAAGTACAACAGTCTGGTGACTGTAATGGTCACAGGAGAGAAGGATTTTAGTCCCTAACCTGTATCAAGGTAGTAAGTACAACAGTCTGGTGACTGTAATGGTCACAGGAGAGAAGGATTTTAGTCCCTAACCTGTATCAAGGTAGTAAGTACAACAGTCTGGTGACTGTTCAGGTCACAGGAGAGAAGGATTTTAGTCCCTAACCTGTATCAAGGTAGTAAGTACAACAGTCTGGTGACTGTAATGGTCACAGGAGAGTAGGATTTTAGTCCCTACCCTGTATCAAGGTAGTACGTACAACAGTCTGGTGACTGTAATGGTCACAGGAGAGAAGGATTTTAGTCCCTAACCTGTATCAAGGTAGTAAGTACAACAGTCTGGTCAATGTAATGGTCACAGGAGAGTAGGATTTTAGTTCCTAACCTGTATCAAGGTAGTAAGTACAACAGTCTGGTGACTGTAATGGTCACAGGAGAGTAGGATTTTAGTCCCTAACCTGTATCAAGCTAGTAAGTACAACAGTCTGGTGACTGTAATGGTCACAGGAGAGTAAGATTTTAGTCCCTAACCTGTATCAAGCTAGTAAGTACAACAGTCTGGTGACTGTTATGGTCACAGAAAAGCTTGGACTCTGATATGGATCACCCTGCCTATATCCTCCTAGATTAGTCCTGAGAAGGACTGTTGTGGTCAGCAGCAGTTTGCAGCCCTGCTCCGGATCTACCTATGAGGGCCGCAAATCTGTCTCTAAGCAGCAGCAGACACTCTCCCTACACTCACTGTCTGGATGGCTGTGTGCAGAGCACAGCGCGGCCAGGTCTTATAAAGGCTCGGTCACGCTGTGCAGGCCGGCCAATCACTGCAATGCCACAACTAACAGGGCTGTGGCATTGCAGTGGTCTGCCAGCCAATCCCTGCATGTGGCCTGGCGAGAGCCATTAGTTCATTAGTTTTTGCAGTTAAATAGTGTTATAAAAAAAGCACCCCAAAAGAAATACAGTTATACAATTCATAATTATTAGTGATGAGCGAGTATGCTCTGCGCTGCTCGGTACTCGCATGAGTATCACTGTACTCGGGCTACTCGGCGAGCACCGAGTAATCTCGCGATACTCGTGCTGTGCTCGTGGTCCTCATCCCTGCATGTTGGCGCTCTTTAGAGTCCATGAGGACTAACCTGCTGAAGCGCCTTATACGGCGCGAAACGTCGTGCCCCCCGTCCTCCCACCCGTGTGCCACCACCTGCTGTGTGCACTGAAGCACAATAAAGAACCGCTGTTTATAGAAGCTCTGAGTGCGACTTCTTTTTCTTCTCCTATAACACAGAGCTGGTTTCAGTGCTGTGTGTAATTTTCTCTATTATTCTGCTGCTTCTCTATATGTGCCAAGGAAAGATAAACAGGAATCCATCTCTCTGTTTGTGCAATATTTAGGAGACATTGCAGCAGTTAGTCTCCTCCTACCAGCTCAGAGTCAATTGCAAATTACAGGTACAGCCTGCAGAGGAGAAAACTGGAGAAAAATGTATAAAGAAAAAAAGGTTTTCAGCTCTCTGTAGATTTTGACATTGTATGAAGCAGAGTCCAGGGTGGTGCACATGACTATCCCAGGGTATGGGGACTCGGGTATCTGGGTCCTCTGCTGCAGTAGGGATGTCACTGGTGGCCTGCCCAGACCCGAGGCCCGGGTGGTCAACTAAAAAGGGGTAGTTGGAATGGGAATAAAAGTTTATAAGTTTATCGTGATGCCACCTGTGGTATCTGGTGACTGCACCAGCGCTGCATGGTGCCTCCAGGGATGATGGATAAGCAGCTAGGTGTTGAAGCTCCACACAGGCGGAGCTGGATCCCTGGGGTATTTGATGATGATGATGAGGGATGGAGCAGAGATTTGGCCAGGCTGTTGGATAACAGGACAGTCTCTATGGATGGCAGGGGCGCGGGTAAGGAACCGACAGACACACCACTGGCTGTTTCTTTACCTTTTACTGGTGTAATTGCAGGTAAACATCCAGGGCATTGCCGGGCGTTCGTGATGCACTTCTGGGTCTCCACAGCAAGTGGGTATAAGGCCTCCTTTACTATTTCCCATGTGTGTGAAGCGCCTCCCCATGTGAAACTTGGCTGGCCTCCTCTGCTCGCTAATCGCCTGTGATGTCATCAGGAAACCCTTGATGGACTACCGCTGTTCCTCTCCCTGTGGTGCCTGACTCCCTAGTTAGTGACTGCGCAGGTGCCCAGGAGACTGAAGTCTCCACGGTAGACCGGAATTCTTTACTTAGCCAGGTGCTCTCCTGTAGACTCAGACTCCGGTGTCCGGTGTGCTGTTTGGGTGAACCTAACGCTGGCTCCTCGTTTCCCACTTTATTCTCTCTCTCTCTCCTCGCCTTCCAACCTCACTCTCGGGCCCTGCAGGACTACTTTGAGGGCTGTTCAGGGTCACTGGCTCGGGCCTAGTGCGGCACCGACCACCAGAACGTCTTCACAGCTCTTGTAGCGTCTGCACACTCCACCTAACTCCGCCCCCAGCACCACTGTGGAAACCCATCCGTGCTGTAGGTGAGTCTGTGGTTATCTGTGTGAGCAGGGCGCCATACACAGACAATGTTTAGGCAGTAAATTGACAGCAGCTATAGAAGAAAAAGTCCTTGGTTTTAGAAAGAAGTTAAAAATACATTTATTCTGAAGTAGTTAAAACAAAATAAAGTACAGATGGATAGGGGTGGCAATCTCAGTCAATCTGAGGAAGTTGTTGCTGGACTTTGTCTTATATTGCTGTGGGGAAAAATGCAGTATACAAGTCACATAATTTTTTTTCATTGTGTGTTTCAAGAAAATGAAATGTAGAAAAGCTTAACCTTTATAGTATCCAGAATATTACTCTATATTATCTGCATTTAAATAGTGAATCCCAAAAAACAGTCAAACAAACGTGTAAAAATACTCTGCTTTAAAAAAAAAAATTCCATAAAAAGCAAGTGCTGCTGAAAAAGTAAAATACTTTTTCAGCAGCACTTGCTTTTTACAGATTTGTTTTTTTACAACAGAGTATTTTTACATATTTGTTTGACTGTTTTTGTGATTCAGTCTTGGTGATTCATTAGTTTTTGCAGTTAAATAGTGTTATAAAAAAAGCACCCCAAAAGAAATACAGTTATACAATTCATAATTATTAGTGATGAGTGAGTATGCTCTGCGCTGCTCGGTACTTCTTTTTCTTCTCCTATAACACAAAACTGGATGTGACGTATTGGACTGTTGGGAGTGAGCACCAGAGCGTGCAGAGCGGTGCAGCAGGGAGGGCCCTCCTCATCATCCTCCATAGCCAAGGGCTGAAAGCTTGCAGGCGGCGGTGAAATCTCCCCAGGCTGTATATTTTTTGTTATATTTTTATTAGTATAAATTGAGTTGGTTTGAGCTCTTCTTGCTGATTGCTTGCTTCCCGTTCCGTGCGAAAAGATCATCTTATACAGAATTTTCTTGCTCCTTTTGCTGCCAGTATTGTATTTGCATAGAATTTTATGTTTATATGAATTTGTTACTGTTGAATGCTTCTAACAATCCTATTTGTTTGCGTAGTTGGTGATCTATGGAATTATGATTTTAAAGTTCCTATCCTTTATTGATTATGCTAAGGGTGACGTCAGTGTTTGTTGTAGACTCCTCCTATATAGGAATTGAGCTACACCGCCATTAGCCTATGACCCGTGGAAGCGCATAAGCACGAAACGGTGCCGTCGTCATCTCGGCTCCCACCTCCCTCCCTGCACTGAATGTCAACGTTCCCTGAATAAACACCGATCTACACACGGGTGAGTGCCGTCTCTGCTTTATTTAAACAATTATATATATATAATATGGGCTGAAAGTGCACACTCCCAGCTGCAATATGAGAGTTTCCACATCCAAATCGGAGAAAGGGTTTAGGAATCATAGCTCTGTAATGCATAGCCTCCTCTTTTTCAAGGGACCAAAAGTAATTGGACAATGGACTCTAAGGGCTGCAATTAACTCTGAAGGCGTCTCCCTCGTTAACCTGTAATCAATGAAGTAGTTAAAAGGTCAGGCGTGGATTCCAGGTGTGTGGTTTTGCATTTGGAAGCTGTTGCTGTGACCAGACAACATGCGGTCAAAGGAACTCTCAATTGAGGTGAAGCAGAACATCCTGAGGCTGAAAAAAAAGAAAAAATCCATCAGAGAGATAGCAGACATGCTTGGAGTAGCAAAATCAACAGTTGGGTACATTCTGAGAAAAAAGGAATTGACTGGTGAGCTTGGGAACTCTAAAAGGCCTGGGCGTCCACGGATGACAACAGTGGTGGATGATCGCCGCATACTTTATTTGGTGAAGAAGAACCCGTTCACAACATCAACTGAAGTCCAGAACACTCTCAGTGAAGTAGGTGTATCTGTCTCTAAGTCAACAGTAAAGAGAAGACTCCATGACAGTAAATACAAAGGGTTCACATCTAGATGCAAACCATTCATCAATTCCAAAAATAGACAGGCCAGAGTTAAATTTGCTTAAAAACACCTCAAGAAGCCAGCTCAGTTCTGGAAAAGTATTCTATGGACAAATGAGACAAAGATCAACCTGTACCAGAATGATGGGAAGAAAAAAGTTTGGAGAAGAAAGGGAACGGCACATGATCCAAGGCACACCACATCCTCTGTAAAACAGGGTGGAGGCAACGTGATGGCATGGGCATGCATGGCTTTCAATGGCACTGGGTCACTTGTGTTTATTGATGACATAACAGCAGACACGAGTAGCCGGATGAATTCTGAAGTGTACCGGGATATACTTTCAGCCCAGATTCAGCCAAATGCTGCAAAGTTGATTGGACGGCGCTTCATAGTACAGATGGACAATGACCCCAAGCATACAGCCAAAGCTACCCAGGAGTTCATGAGTGCAAAAAAGTGGAACATTCTGCAATGGCCAAGTCAATCACCAGATCTTAACCCAATTGAGCATGCATTTCACTTGCTGAAATCCAGACTTAAGACAGAAAGACCCACAAACAAGCAAGACCTGAAGGCTGCGGCTGTAAAGACCTGGCAAAGCATTAAGAAGGAGGAAACCCAGCGTTTGGTGATGTCCATGGGTTCCAGACTTAAGGCAGTGATTGCCTCCAAAGGATTCGCAACAAAATATTGAAAATAAAAATATTTTGTTTGGGTTATGTTTATTTGTCCAATTACTTTTGACCTCCTAAAATGTGGAGTGTTTGTAAAGAAATGTGTACAATTCCTACATTTTCTATCAGATATTTTTGTTCAACCCTTCAAATTAAACGTTACAATCTGCACTTGAATTCTGTTGTAGAGGTTTCATTTCAAATCCAATGTGGTGGCATGCAGAGCCCAACTCGCGAAAATTGTGTCACTGTCCAAATATTTCTGGCCCTAGCTGTATATCTTTATGTTTGAAGCCTGAAATGTGGCAAAAGGTTGAAAATTCAAGGGGGCCAAATACTTTCACAAGGCACTGTAAATGCTTTAAAACTCCAGCCCTATTTTTCTTTGCTTGAACCTGTCTCTGCTCTTCTCTTCTATTTTCCCCTCCCTATACGTAGACAAGATACATGTAACTTGACACCTCACTGCTCCCACAGTCCATCTTTTCTTCAGCAGATTTGATCTTAACATTTTTTTTCTTTCATTTTGTCCAACTAAAGCTCTGGATAAAACCGAATTTTACAGCGACATGGAAGATTAGCTCAGAAGACTACGCCTGAGGGAATTTTACAGTGACAGAGAGGATTCAGAACCCATTTGGACTGAAGTAAGAGGGATCCTGACAACCAAGAAAAGGTCAAACTGGACACCTGCATCTGGACACAACCCTCATTTGGATAACTATATACAGTACACACTTTCAGACATTTGGTAAAATCCACTATTTTAGATACACACAAGAGGCAACAATGCAATATACAGTCTTTGAAAACCAACAAAGAAATTATAAGTAAACCTGCAGACAAGGGTGGTGTAATAGTCATGATGAACAAATCAGACTGCCTTAAGGTACCTTTACGCGCCGCAACTATCACTGGCGATTGGTAGCAACCGAACGTGCGTGTGCACGTTTTTAACGGTTGCTAACGATCGCCGATGCCGAATGTACACGCCGCAATTGCGTAGTCAACGCAAGGTATCGTGGTTCCCCGGAAGTTGAAACTGATCCTGCGGGTAACTTCTGGTTAAATACTGTCGCCGTTTCACACGCCCCTATCCACAAAGGAATATGGGCGTACCTGTGCAGCAGCTACAACACAAAGGCGTGCCACACTCCGTTACGCCGTGCCCAAACTACAATCATTGGCCAACACAAAAGCGTCCTGATTGGTCATGTTGCGCAGGGAGGCTGGCACATACGTGACGCAATTGTGTTTGGCTTGTCACACGGAATAGACGCTTGTGGCGTGTCGAAGTGTGCCTATGTCCACTTAGGAGACGCTCACTCGTCACACAGGAGCGGTTTGGAGTTACACAGTCAGTGCGTTACCATACTATCTGGTTTGCTATGTGTGCGTCTGTAGCTAAATGTGGGAATATAGGCACAATGCAGATAAAAAATGTGGCTACATATGTCCATGGCATCGAGAAGCTGCCATGCCACCACTACACTATGTGTGTGTGTGCACATGTGCTGCACTAATTGAGTAAACCTACATGGCCCACAATATCATGTGTTGGATCAATGTGTTGTGTCCAGGTGACCCTCTGGCCACATCACAGCACATCACAATGGATATGTACACACATTTGTCACATGCACTGTTGACCAAATAGCTTAACCTGGCTCATGCCTATCAACACATAATGTGTCTCCTATCCAGCCATAGGTGCCAATGGGTGTCAAAGCACTGGGCACAACAGAAACCTTGATAAGCCTGCCCTCCATCTCCAAGTTATCACTCTCACACGTAGTCATTTGGATCCAAAAAAATATATGTATTATTTGTTGACAAATAAAATACAAGGCTACAGAAAGGAAATACAATGGACATTAAAAAATCATGTTACATTGGCCATGTTCACACACATGCGTTTTTTTGCCCATCCCTGCGTTTTTGTGGTGTTAAAAAAAACGCAGGTGCGGTAACGCAGGGTACATATGAGAGTACATGCGTTTTTCAGGCCCACTTGCGTTCTTTACCCACACCCCCAAAGACGCATGCGTTTTTGTAAAAGGAGTCATCAAAAATGAAATTTTTTTTTTTTCAATTGCACCCCCCCCCCCCCCTATATAATAAAGAAAATACAAAAAAAAATGTTATGATAGCACCCCCCCTTCCCCCTCCCTTGGTCGGCAGGAAAGCGGAAAAAAAATTTCTTCAGCGAAAACACCAATTTTTATGCCATGCGTTTTTTGTTATTTGGGTGTTTGGTGAAAAAAATGACTAAGTCCAAAAACGTTTTTGGAGCATTCACACACAAAAGGCACTTTTTTTGGCACTCTTAAAAAAACGCAAGTGCTTTTAGGAGTGCTAAAAAAAACGCAAATTGTGTGTGAACATAGCCAAACACAGACACAAAATACATAATAAACTTGGTAACAATGTTAAAGTGTACACTACCCACATAACACAAATAAAACCTTAACTACCTAACTAAAGCTATGTTCACACACAATTTGCGTTTTTTTTAGCACTCTTAAAAGCACTTGCGTTTTTTTAAGAGTGCTAAAAAATGTCCCTTGTGTGTCTGAAAGGATTTGCCACGTTTTTGGACTTAGTCATTTTTTCACCAAAAACGCAGGCAAAAACGCAAGCGTTAACGCAGGGTGCATAAATGTGCCTTTTAAAAACGCATGTGTTTCCCATAGGGCCCCCATGTTAAAAAAACGCATGTGCGTTTTTTTAACATGGGCCCCTATGGGAAACGCATGCGTTTTTGAATGGCACTAAAAGGTTACTAATGTACCATGCGTTTTTGCATGCGTTTCCCATAGGGCCCCATGTAAAAAAAACGCATGCGTTTTTGGAAAAACGCACATGCGTTTTTTTACAGCACCCAAAAACGCTGCATGCAGCGTTTTTTGGACTAGGGATAAAAAACGCAAATGGAGCTGAAAAACGCAGCTACACTCAAATGTACCCTGCGTTAACGCACCTGCGTTTTTTTTAACAGCCCAAAAACGCAGAGATGGTCAAAAAAACGCATGTGTGTGAACATGGCCTAACTAAAACATGTGCACACAAGAACATTTAAAAATAACAAACCATGGTGCACCCACCCTGCGGTGTACATTATGTCCATGATGTCCAGCCCTCACAGCACCAGCCACACTACAGCTGCTGGTGCTGCCAGCCCACTGCCCCAGGGCCATTAAAGTAGTAGCAGTATGCCTCTGTGGCGCCCCGCAACGAGTGCGTTACAAGAGGGTATTGCAGCCATAAATGCAGCCGCAATATTCTCTGACACGGCAGTGATCTGGTTAATTTAGAAATCCAACCCTACATGCATCACCTAGAACAGAGGGCCAATCCTAGGTCCTGGTGGGCGGAGTGCTAGGGTAGTGTGTAGGAGAACAGACACATAGTCTACAGACAAGAGTCTAGAACAGAGCCTAGAACAAGGTTGAGAACTTGAACTTGGAGAGGAGCGGGGGCTCCGCACCCCGTGCAGCCCCCGGGCCGTCACCGGTCGGGTGTCAGCACCTGAGGCCTTACCAACCGGGAATGGGCATTATTCACACGGGTTCCCAAAAGACTCCCGTGCCCACAACTCACAGCCGGTTCACTGGTACCGAAGCTGGCAGCAGTTCACCTCTGCTACGCGAACCAGAAACGTGGAGGAGCAGCTTTACAGGAGGACCCCACCACCAGCCAACTTCCAGTCGTCTAACCAGCAGTGTACCCACTGAGGGACCCAAGGCTCCCCAAAACATCCAGAACTTACATCTTGGATAGGGCATTGAAGCAGCCTCCCCGTACCCGATCTGGTATTCCTGGGCGACACTGGCAACCACTTAGTTAGAATGGAGGAACACTGCGGATTTCTAAGGGACACCATCACTGCTGAGTCCACCCGGTCTACTACCCGTAAGCTGTATGCCATGTACTGCCTGCTGGTTACAGTAAAGACCCGTTGCAGAGACTTTCTGTGTCCGTGCTTCCTTATGAACTGTCCGTCCGCACTACAAGGTAACCGCAGCTGCCACACAACATCTTAAGCAGCTCCAGCCTCCGGGCATCACCGCTCAGCCTGTGGGGAGCGTACCATCTTGCTGCTGTCCATCCCCCGGAGGTTCCGCAGCGTCGGTAACGATTACCGAACTACTCATAGGTGGCGTCACGAATAAATTAAAAACCCCTTTAATCTGTTCCACCAAGACGTCTTCAACACTTTTGATCTGCACTACACCGGGCCCCACTACCGGCAGGCGCGGTCCACCCGTGACAAGGAGGAAGGAAGCATCGCCTGTCTAAACCGGAGTCCCGGCCACGGTGAGTCAGAAAATGGCATCACGAACAGGATACGAGCAGGCCCGTTACCCAACGGGTATAATGTGCTTAAAAATGACTTTATTGTCTACAATTTGGACTTTGTTCGTCCCTAAAATAACTTTCCCGCCTTTTCACCATGGGCCAAGATGGCGCCCAAGATGGCGTTCCCGCCACAAGAAGCCGCCACGTGCAAGCCCAGGAGTGAGTCAACCCCCCCTCATTGTGGGAGGGCTAAAGACAAAAGGCGCCAAACTCTTTGTCCGCCCTGATTGCTCGAATCAACCATGGGGGTGGACCCCAAAGACTTTTCCCATCATTGGACTACAGAAGCCCAGAGGAAATGGGAGTGTCACAGACCTTCTTCACCAGCTCTACCAGAACGCTTACCGGTTGAACGGGTGTGGTTTCCCTCCGAAGAAGAGAATGGCCAGCATGAGACTCCAAGACCTAATGCGGGAGGTCGAGGCGGAGGCCAGAGCAGCCATAGGCAAACCGGGTCCGGGTCCTGCCCTTACCATAGACGGCAGCCCCGACTTCTAGCTAGAGGCTCTACAAGACCTCCGGGTGCGGTTACTAGAGACTGTGGAGTGGACGATTCACAGCTGGAGTGCGACCCTAGGCAGAAGACTCTAACACGCAATGCAGCAGAGCCGACCGGGTACAGCTTCTCCAGGCCCAGACGACATCGCCAGTTTCTCAACAGCCTCACCGTCGCCCACCACCTGTCCTTCTTCGTCACCGGAGCCCATAGACTGTATCATTCCTGTGGAGGCCACAGCTCGACCCGTTCCAGTGGTTAAACCCGCAGCCGACCCCGTTCTTGAGCCGGAGCTTCCAATATGCTCCACCGAAGAAGCCGACACATACCTGGTTCCCCCTGCGGAACCCGCGACTAGTTTCCACACTACTGAGACTGTCGCCTGTTTCTCCACTGAACTGGAGGCCTCCTCTGCAAATACCGAGGCCTACCTGGTGACCGGGATCGAAACACCACTTCCCGCTGCTACAGAAGAAGAGGCAGGCAGCCTGGAAGTCCTGCACAACGATCCTGAGGAGAACTTTGCAGCACAGCCACCTACCGACCCAGAGGATTCCATTCCATCATCTCCGTCAGCCGAGCAGCCCGACGTAGTCATCGAAGGAGAGATTGAGGAGGATGACGACGAGACCTACAGCCCAGCTGAGGACCTCTACACCGGGTTCACCTGGGGAGACACAAAGAACCCTTCTGCCGGGCGATCATCTCGGGTGCACTGGTCGGGTGCCGCCGCAACAACATCTTCTCCGGTTCCGTTGAACCGGGCTTTTCTACAGACTGCCCACCAAACTCAAGTTCAACAACCATCACGCCGTAGTGACTGCATCCACACGCCGCACCACTCCGACGAAGAGGTACGTCGTATCCGAAGAGAGGAGTGGCACACTCGACTGCAAGCCAACATGCATGCTCGCGCCGAAGCCCGCCGCCAGTCTCCATTGCCTGAACAATTCCGTAAAACCGGGCGGGTAAGCACCTTCAACTTCTCCACCGGGTGGGGATTCGTAAGGGAGGAGGGTGTGAGTACCGAAGTGTTTGTGGGGCGTCGTGATGTGGAATCGCACCTACCGCGAGGGCATCCAAACCGAGACTTGTATAGAGGGGACATAGTAACCTATGAGCGACATGTATGCTGTGACGGGTGGTTCGCTATACGGGTCTGGAACACTGCCCTCCATAAGTGACTTGCTGTTTGAACTTTTCTGCTA
This sequence comes from Allobates femoralis, assembly GCA_033576535.1. Lineage (NCBI taxonomy): Eukaryota > Metazoa > Chordata > Amphibia > Anura > Aromobatidae > Allobates > Allobates femoralis. The sequence continues at coordinate 659,243,191 of JARQOC010000003.1, read as the reverse complement.
AAGAGACTTCTTCCTGTTGGCAAATAACACCGCGACTTGGCGGCTACAGCCTGAACTTTTACCTAAGGACAGCCGACCGCCCGCCGGGTCCGCGCAATATGTTAACCTGTTATTTACCTACTTCACTTTTATGCATACAATGACCTGTCATTAATAAAAGTGTATTACCTGTTATAAAATGTAAAAACCTCTGTAATGTGGGTAGTGTGACGCTTGGGGACAAGCGTATTCAACCAAGGGGGAGTGTGGCGGCCCGCAACGAGTGCGTCACAAGAGGGTATTGCAGCCATAAATGCAGCCGCAATATTCTCTGACACGGCAGTGATCTGGTTAATTTAGAAATCCAACCCTACATGCATCACCTAGAACAGAGGGCCAATCCTAGGTCCTGGTGGGCGGAGTGCTATGGTAGTGTGTAGGAGAACAGACACATAGTCTACAGACAAGAGTCTAGAACAGAGCCTAGAACAAGGTCGAGAACTTGAACTTGGAGAGGAGCGGGGGCTCCGCACCCCGTGCAGCCCCCGGGCCGTCACCGGTCGGGTGTCAGCACCTGAGGCCTTACCAACCGGGAATGGGCATTATTCACACGGGTTCCCAAAAGACTCCCGTGCCCACAACTCACAGCCGGTTCACTGGTACCAAAGGTGGCAGCAGTTCACCTCTGCTACGCGAACCAGAAACGTGGAGGAGCAGCTTTACAGGAGCACCCCACCACCAGCCAACTTCCAGTCGTCTAACCAGCGGTGTACCCACTGAGGGACCCAAGGCTCCCCAAAACATCCAGAACGTACATCTTGGATAGGGCATTGAAGCAGCCTCCCCGTACCCGATCTGGTATTCCTGGGCAACACTGGCAACCACTTAGTTAGAATGGAGGAACACTGCAGATTTCTAAGGGACACCATCACTGCTGAGTCCACCCGGTCTACTACCCGTAAGCTGTATGCCATGTACTGCCTGCTGGTTACAGTAAAGACCCGTTGCAGAGACTTTCTGTGTCCGTGCTTCCTTATGAACTGTCCGTCCGCACTACAAGGTAACCGCAGCTGCCGCACAACATCTTAAGCAGCTCCAGCCTCCGGGGATCACCGCTCAGCCTGTGGGGAGCGTTCCATCTTGCTTCTGTCCATCCCCCGGAGGTTCCGCAGCGTCGGTAACGATTACCGAACTACTCATAGGTGGCGTCACGAATAAATTAAAAACCCCTTTAATCTGTTCCACCAACACGTCTTCAACACTTTTGATCTGCACTACACCGGGCCCCACTACCGGCAGGCGCGGTCCACCCGTGACAAGGAGGAAGGAAGCATCGCCTGTCTAAACCGGAGTCCCGGCCACGGTGAGTCACCTCTCTACTGTTCCTGGCCTCCTGCTGAGTGCGACCATGGGTCAGCGGCTGGAGTGATGTCACACCATGGTCGTCATCACGCCAAACCCCTGGACGGACCTCCCCTGTTGTGGGGTCCACAGAATCCACATAATTTGCCGGCGTGTATGATGCTCGATCCCTACGACGCAGGAAGTTATGCAGCACACAGCAGGGCAGCACTACCACATCAGTAGATTCCAGTTTCATATGCATACGCGTATGAAAAACCCGGAATGTATTCGCCATGATCACGAACGCATTTTCAACCACACGGCGGGCCCGGGATAGCCGGTAATTGAAAATGCACTGCTCAGAAGTAAGGGTCCTCTGGGGATATGGCCGTAGTAGGTGTGCCTGAAGTGGGAAGGCTTCATCCCCCACAAACGCAAAGTTGGGATGATGGCTTGTCTCTTCATTTGAGGGCAAGTTCAGACCACCTCTCCTTAGTTCTTGTGCCAAGGAGCAGTGTGTGAACACACCCCCATCTGAGATTCGCCCGTTCATGTCAACGTCCACGTAGAGGAACTCATAGTTCGCATCCACCAGGGCCATGAGGACTATACTAAAATACCCTTTGTAATTATAATACAAAGAGCCCGAGTTGGGGGGTTTAGTAATCCTCACGTGCTTTCCATCCAAAGCGCCACCGAAGTTTGGGAAGTTCCACCTGCTTTTAAAGCCTCGGGCTACTTGCATCCATTCTGCGGGTAATTCTGGCAACTGCATATAGGATGACAGCAGAGCACTCCAGATGGCCTCACACGTCTCAGGGATCAGGCGGCTCAGCAGGGACAGTGATACACGTGAGGTGTATTGCAGGTCGTTCCTTGAGCGGCCTGTAGCCAGGAACCGCAAAGTAATAGCCAAACTCTCCTCAGCTGATACTGATCGACGCATGACTGTGTCCTGACGGGCTATCAATGGCCCTACGCGATCCAAAAGGAAGGTGAAAGAGTCCTCGGACGTACGGAGGTAGTTCTTGAAATCATGCGAATTACTATCCTTCAGCTCACGCAACAGCTGCATGTGGCTCCGGGTGTCCTGGCAGCGAAGCCAATCCCGACTCCACATACGCCGTTGTCTGCGACGCTGCAACCTTTCATATCTATCCTCCAGCCACAATTGTCCTTCCACCAAGGCAAGAGCCACGATAACATCGCGATCAGGATTATACATCATCTCACGTATCAGCACCTGTATGTGATAACCAGAAAATATAAGTAAAATGTAAAATAGTTTCACATGTTTGCATATAAAGTAAGGCTCACAATACTCGGACTGCCCACTAGGGCAAAGCATATACAAACAGTCGTGTGCGCACAATACACATCATTTTTACCATTGCAAGCCCATCAAGCACAGTGCCCGGAAAACAAAGGAAACATGCTCACTGATCAGCCCTGTCCATCCTTGGGCACTTTGTAGACGTAAAATTAATTAAGCTTCAGGCCATATCTGGGGCAAAAATGTACATGTGTCACCACAAAGCAGGTCTATACTTGTCAATATAATAATGTAGTATACCATATGTTTATACATCTACACTCTTTAAGTAAACACGTACCAAAGCCTTTGTGGGTGAGTAATCTCAGATGCCACGAAGAAGAGTATACATGACTCATCATGGAGTGGTCAAGGGCCAGATGTGTTGGCAAGGGTGGATCTCCACATCTACACATTAGGTGCTGTCAGAAGGCTCAATCCATGCCTGATACTAGCCATGTAGGTCCCAGTGTGTGTTTGCCACAAACAGTATCATATGTCCGCTAATTTGTTCATCACCGCTAACAAACACTCAACCATCCTGCAACCATGATCCTGTATGGCAAATGGAAACAACAACATTACTTCAAAAACTACAAAGTGCCAATGTAGCAGAACAACATGCATTTGAGACCACACAATTGTGTTAGTCAAAATCATTGTTTCACACACAGTACACTATAGCGTTACCAAATGTTCTTTGCCTTACACTTTAAACACGCATCAACATCCATGTTTGCACACAACTACTTACTTTATGTCTCAGGGCAGCAAGCGTGTCGGACATCCGCCGTGAGCACATTTTTATCTGTGATTCAACCAATCTCAACACTTTGTCGTCACGTAATCAGCATGCGCATGGGTGTTCGCAGGTGTTGCAAAGTAATGTGCCTAATTGGTGTTTGATGACTGATCAATGTCAGGATAAATATCCCCTGTTTTCGGCTAGCCCCTGTCCAGACTGGAATGTGCATTGAGCTAGTAGTGTCTAATCTACAAATCTCTGTTGGACCCACGGTAAGTGTACTCACATGGGTATCTTATTTGCGTGGTATTTTTTTGAGAGATGCTGTTGCTGTTACTACATGCTGCTTAGGCACATTGTAAGTCACTTCAGTGAGCGGCATGTAGAAGTGTATTTAGTGTTCTCAATTTTTTTTGCATTCAAACCTATCTGCAGTACGCATTGTAAAATATTTATCTAGGCATGTCTATGTGCAATGCAGAACGTTGTTGGGGTGGGCTACTTCGGTGTTGGAGCTGTGTGTTTTCCAATGGTCATGGCCCATCATGACTATATTTAGGTTATTCTTATCTTCACATAGCCATAAATAAATTCACATCACAGCTTATTGTTGCCTCCTTCAGCAAGGGTGCCCCACATGCCAACATACATGATCCACACATGTTATTTCCGTGCCACCAGAGGGGATGTAGATACAGAGTATTGTGTGATGTATGCTGGCCATGTGTTGGACACCATGAATGTTTATATAGTAAAATTGTTCACAGATGGCGGGGTATCCGGAATTTGTGACCCAACTCCTCGCATTATATCAGAAGCACGAATGCCTGTGGCGGACGGCGCTGCCTGAATATCCCAACCTGGCAGCGTAGGGTGCGGCCTACAAACCTCTTGTGGCACTGGCAAAACGCCTCCAGCCCCACAAAAGGTGAGACACTCAGAAGGTTGCCGAGAAGATCAAAGGCCTGCGCACTGCATTCCAGCGGGCCCACAAAAAGTACATGGAGGCACAGTCCGGGGCTGGAGCTGAGGGGGTCCCAAAGCCCAGTTTGTGGTACTATGACCTTCTCACCTTCACCCTGGGCCAAGAGGGCCAGCGTGGAACGCGGTGCAGCATGCGGTGTCGGCAGCCTTCACTAGGCCCACCCCAAGACCCATCCCAGCCACAGGAGGTGGGTAATTGTGTTTGTGTGTGTGAGGGGTCCACCATGTTTGCTACACAGGTGTGATTTGCTGCATGCATTTCCTAATCACCCTTGTCCATCTGTTTCACCTTTGTCTTTCACGGTTCTGTAAAAGGCATCTTTTTGGGTATGTGCCCACAGGCGGGTTTGGAAGCACTCCGGAACCCACCTAAACCTGAGGATCATACAGTCCTTCACAGTAGGCTAGCTACGTGTTTTTAAACTTTGGGGGAGGTAGATTGTGTTTATAATGGGTTTATTTTGTGTTGGTAAAGGTCTGTTTGTAAACCGTATGTTGAGATGCGTGTTTCCTGCGTCTGTCCCATTGACTGTAGGTCAAACGCAGTAACAAGTTAGCATACTTTGCAAAAAGGTAAGGGTTTGCAGCATGGCTTACCAGCTGTAAAAACGCAGCTAAAACCTCCTGTGGGCACATACCCTTCTTTTTATTGTGTGTGTGGCTGTTTATGTTGTTTTAGTTTTTTTTTCCTAGATATGTTACTTCCGCAGGTGAGTATACGTCACTAGTGCAGTTGTAGTCCATTTGAACCTCTCTACTGTTCTTTTTGTTTCCGTAGTTTTCTACATGGTATGTTGTGTGTTTGGTTTGATGGTGTATGTTTTTTGACCATTGTGATCAATGTTACTGCTTCATGTTTTTGATGTTTTTTTTTTCTTCTTTCTTTTTAAGGCCCCTCTGGTGCCTGGCTCCAGTGAAGAGGAGTCAGCAGCTGGTGAGGCTCTCCCATCAACATCTGCGGGAGAGCCAGTGCTCGGGACCAGTGGTGGGGGGCCGGGCCCAGGGCTCAGCTCTGAGATTCGTCGAAGAAGACCACCTGCCCCATCAATTACGGAGCTGGGTTCCTGGGCAAAACAGGTCCTTCTCGACCGTGAGAGGACACCCGGCTCTGGTTTCGGGTATGTCGCCAGCGAAATGCTGGTCGGATGGAGCCAGAGCAACAAAACATCGCAGAGCGGGCCATGTTTCGTGTCCTGGAGGCGGGCGTAGATGGGTCGCTGCGATGGGGGTCCATGATGGCCGTCCCACAAAAGCCCACCCCATGGCCCACTGCGCCCACCAGACGCAGGGTGAGGAGGTCCCAACCTCCGGATACTACACCTCCCCCAAGAAGAAGCACCCGAACAACATCTGCCTCCCATGGACACTGGGTCTACCATGAGGAGGTGGGGGAGGCGCCATTGTCGGATCCAGCAGAGGATGATGAAGAGAGCGGACACTACAAGCCAATGCACTACGTTGCCCTTATGGACTGGCCACACCCTTTGATTTGACTCCTTTTTTTATTTTTTTTGTTTTTGCCCAGAATGATGGCTCATTTCGCCCTTTTTTTAATTTTTTGTGATGAAAACAAAAAAAAATTATAAAATAAACGTGCTAACTTGCACTATGTCCATACCTGTGTTACCGACACAAGTGTGTGGAGTGGGCGTTTGGACGTGTGGTACATATTGGGTACATTCAGCCCACATTGTGGGCAATGGCGGGAGTGATGGGACACTGCGGCCTTGGTGACTATGTCCCAACATACAGCTGGAATTCAAATGTGGGTCAGAGTGTTAGCCCAATGTAAACTGTGTCACCAAAACATGTCGGTGTTGTCAGCAAGGACCACACAGGATTTTGAACACAAGCTTTAATTCACCAACACCATGTGTGCCACACAGTGGCCTAAAACACCACAATGCTGGGTTTGTTTAGGAGTAGACACAACACACTCCCCACGGTCCCAATGTGGAACACTATAAGAGGCCAACGGGGCCTTAAAACAGAAAAAATGGCAACAGGGCAACAGGGGTAACACAAAGTCCAACATGGACCAAAGTTTGAATGGGCATGTTAGCCCATTAATCCTCATGGGCGGATGGGTTTAAGCCCATGCTGCCAAGTGGTCACTGGAGGGCGGCAAGCATGGCACCCAACCGGGCCAGTTGTTGCTGACCGCTCTGGTGTGTCCTCTCCTTCATTTGGGCCACCTCCTGGTGTGCCACCAGGACCTCCTGAATAGTAGGGACACCTGTAGGGGGAAGTAGCCACACATTAGTTTTAGACAGTAGCTAGCGATGGTTATTGGACTCACACTAAATGATAGTACTTATGCTCTTCCTCCCCATCATCATTCCCATGAAGAGGTGATGGAGATGGGCTCCGAGTCAATCCAGCGGCCCGTGCACGTTCTCCGTCTGCACAAAATTATTACAAAAAAAACTGTCACAATAAGCAAATACTGATGGCCACAGAACACAACACTAATTGCAGTGTAAAGGCCGTATGCCGCAACAACAACAATTACCATCATAGCCAACAAAGGCAGGCTCCATTGGAGGGTGTGGGGACATGGCCACCCCAGGGCTCGCCACAGAGCTGGACACACTGGGTGGTGGTGTTACTCCTGGGCTGGAATTGTGTGGCCACAGGATGGGGCTGTGTGGCACAAGGGGGCCTGGGCAGGAAGAAGGCAAATCTTCTGGCACTGCAGGTGAGGCCGTGTGCTCACCCTCTGGCTCTGGGTATGGTGGAGTCCTGGGTGGGGATGGTGTTGCTGGGCCCTCGGGGACCGGTGGTGTAAGTGCGCCAGGTGCCGGTGGGGACTGGGGCCCCTCTCCCGAGGCCGAATCATCCTCATCTGTATTGAAAAACAGGATGACACAGCTTTAAGAACAAAGGAACACAACATAGGGAGGACAACTTGTGTGTGTTGTACTATGTAGTTCCAGCATGACAGATAGGGTAGAAGGTCATGTTGTAGCCATGTACTGTGGGTAGGGTCCACTATGGTTTGTGACAGGAGTACAACTACAGTGGCAAGATATGTATTTTTCTCACCAAACCTGGCTTGACATGGTAGGTGCTTGTGCTTTTAAGTTTAGATCTGCCAGTAAGCTACTAGTGTTTGCACCATGGCTGCCTACACATAGTGTACATGTACTAGTGAGTGTCCAGTTGTGACATCATTGTGTGGCAACATTGTTCCGTGTGTCAGGTGACACATATGTGGGGCAGGGTGTCATGTGTGTGTTCAACATGGCACTGATATATACTTTTCACATTTACACTCTGGACACGCCTTTAGGGCAAATATACTTAGGTAAAGGCTGAGTATAGGCGTCAACATTTGTGGGCCAAGTGACTATTTCCTACATCTTCATGTTTCTGGATAAGCAACAAGGCAATGCACATTGGTGACACATCACCATGGTGGCCAAATACACATTTTGTGCTGTAAGGCCAATAAACATACATTAGTGTGTTGTTTGGTACATGTACGTGTGAAGTTGTGTGTTTGGCATCGAAACATACTCACCACGCAGCCTGGCAAATCCTGGCACGAATCTCCACAATACGACCTGGGCATTTGTGCTAGAGGTCTGCAATTTTGTTCTGGATCTGTTTGCAGGTCCTCTCCACCCCCAGTTTTTGGAGCAGGGCCCACTGGATCCGCCTCAGGATGCTGCATTTGCCGTGGGTGCCGGTGGTGATGGTGACACCAGTAATCCTGGCGGTCACGCAGGTCTATAAGGACCAAGAGCTCCGTCAGACCCCATGTTGCTGCGCTCTGTGCGGTGGCCATGACTCTGCTGCTATGTGCAGGGAGGGCCAGGCACCTTGCAGGCAGAGTGAAAATGAAAGAAACGTCTCCACGCCCACTTGCGGCGCTAAACAACATTGTTAACAATAACAAGGTCGCCGTCCGAGAAAGGGGAGACGCAAAATTCACACATTGCAGTGCGTTATGTATGCCAGCCATGTGTGCTGTGTAGGGCAATTTATTCACTGCCATGTGTGGCACGAGAATGTGCACAGTACATCATCTGAACAACCAAACTACATTTGGCAGCGCAATTGAGTGGCCGCGTCATTGCACTTATGTAGTGGATTGTTCAGTCGGGTCAGATGCATCTAGTGCTGAAGTGACAGCTCATCCAAGATGGCACCCTGTGAAGGGACAGCCAATGGTTACACAGTAGCCCCCACCAATCATCGCTGATGAAGCGCGGTATCCATGAGGCTGTGGCACGCCCCTGGGAAATCACTAGGCGACGCTGATTCCATCCCTGTCGCCAGTTTACATGCCAATACCAGGGCAATTCACCATTTGGGTTGCCTCTGACTTTAGAACAATGCTCTGAAACCGCAACCTGGAGCAACTGCGAAAATCCCGATCACTTTCCCCAATTACACGCTGCAACTTCGTAGCAATTTCAAGGCAACCGTGACAAAAATCCTGATTGCCTGGCAGTTGCTACCCCGCAGTGGCGGCATGTAAAGGTACCCTAAAGGAAGCGAACAGACCACTGATGGACACAGGCTGCTACAAAAAGTTGGAGTCTGAACCTACACGGGATTACTACAAGGAATTAAACAAGCTGGTTTCTTGTCTACCTGACAAATCCTTAAGAGCTGATGACCTGATACTAGAAAGTCTAGGACTAGGCCCATTCTACATGATTCCCAAAATCCACAAGTCTTGAAATCCAGGAAGACCCATAATTTCATGTGTAAGCACCATCACCAAATAAGTTTCTGGATGGGTTCTCAAACCCCTGGTAAAAGAGACATTCAGGACACAACTGGCCTATTAAATACACTATCAACAATAGGTCCTCTACCAGAAGGAACCATCCTCGCCACCATGGATGTGGAATCTCTGTACATTTGACACCAGGATTGATTAAATACCTGTAAAGTCTTCCTGGAAAACACAGAGACTGATACTGATTCTGTTGGTGAAACTTACAAAATTCATTCTCACAATTACTTTGCATTTGACAACAACATATATGTACAGGAGACTGACACAGCATTGGGAAGCAAAATGGCACCACAACATGCAAATGTTTTCATGGCCAAGCCTGAATGTGACTTTTAATCCTCTTGTCCTATCAGGTCTCTGGCTTATTACCGGTACATAGATGATATTTTAATAATCTGGATGCATACTGAGCAACAGCTGAAGACGTTCCATGAACACTTTAATCAGTTTCATCCCACCATCAACTTAACGCTCAACTACTACTGCACTGAAATCAGCTTTCTGGACACCATCATCAAGCTACCGAACAATGAAGTAGAGACTTCCCTGTACCGGAAGTCAATTGACATATCTTCAATGGGACAATTTTCATCCAAACATATTAAAAACTTTACTATGTACAGTCAGGCCATCAGATCCAACCGGCTATGTTCCAACCCTACAGAAAGAGACAATCACCTTGAGGGCCTCGTCAAGACCTTTTTGAATCAGGACTGCCATCCAAGAGCAATCGATAACCAATTTACAAGAGCCACCAGAATATCAAGGAAACATCTCCTGCATTACAAAACGAAACAAGAAAATAACTGGGTCCCTCTCGTAGTCACCTACAATCCAAATCTGGAGGTGTTAAGAGGAGTTGCTCAGAAACTGCAACCACTACTACAAAAAATGTCTGACTAAAATCTATATTTTCAGGCCCCCCACTTCTGTGTTTTAGGCAGCCCCCGAATCTAAAAAGCATCATTGTCAAAAGGTCACTGTCCTCTTCAAAAACAGCAGTAAAATTTCCTTGCAACCAGAAGAGGTGTAAAAACCTGCCATAAATAACGACAACGGACAAGATAAAGATTCCCAGCACAGATCAGGACTACAAGATCCAAGGTACCTTCAGCTGCATCACAACCAATGTGGTATACTTAATTATATATACAAAATGTGAGAGTGGGAATCTGTATGTAGGGGAGACGGGACAACAACTCAGAACTAGGATGAACTCTCATCGCCTCACTATTAAAGAAAAAAGAACAGATCAACCTAAACATTTCTCTAGTCCTCATCACAACATAATGGATATGAAAATACTAGTGTTGAAAGGTCATTTCAAATCCCAAAGAATCAGGAGAGTCTGGGAATATAAACTTATGATGGAAGAAAAAAGTTGAAAAATTCAGCTCACCCCTTCTCAGTCATACTCCTGGATCCTGGAGCGAAGGGTGGAAACGGTCTACAGACATGGACTGGAAAGCTCATTTGCATGAAAATATGTAAGGTACTATTTTGTATTTTACAAACATTATATTGTAGTTTTAGGTGAGACAGTGATGGTTAGGGGTGTGCTAGCAGGGTGTACAGGTACTGCTAACTTAGGGGGATAAAATGAGCTGACAGGTTCACTTTAAGGCATAGTTCTGGCATTATTGTTTTTTTTTTTGCTCTTGTAAACCAATAGCAAATTTGTAAAGTTTACCATTACTCTTCCCTTCATTAAAATCAACTCTCTGTTGAACTTAATATACAAATGCCTTTTTCAGGCATGCTACGAATATCCTAAAAATATGGCATCAATTTTAAAAATCTGAATAACCCCTTTAACAGCTGGTATTATTCTGCCAAAATATATACATAATGTCTGCATGTATCTGAATCTTCAAAAGAAACATTGTGCCTTGAACCTATCACATTTTTAATCCATAGCAATGCTGGATATTCAATGCCCACTGACCTTTTGTAGATACAGTCTTTCCCAAGAAAGCTACTCATTACTCTAATCATAGGGGAACTGAGCAGTAGGCTAACAAATCTACTTTCAAAAGAGAATGTCTGGATCTTATAAGTACGCTATATAAAGGCAAAAATGCAGGGAGTGCACACAGACAGGGCTTTATCACAGATGATGTAAAGTGGTTACTGCAATGTCTGTGTCTGCTTTTATGCATATCGTAGTGCCTAATTTAATGCTGAACTAAAAGTCTATCAGAAATCCCAGCCATGTTATTATTCATTGCAAAGACTGCACAATTCTTTTTTATCTCAGTTTGTTTCAGATAGGAGTGCGCAGTATCTCCTTAGTCACGTAGTCGGCTCTACCACTAAATATTAGATAACACCAAAAATCTTGTATGTTTTCTATGTTTAAAGAGGACCTGTCAGTTCCGATGATATGTGTTTTTGGTATTTATTTGTACTACCAATAAATTATAGAGATTGTCCTGTGACATCTGTATCAGTGCTGCCACTCCTGCCACTGCTTCTGTCACCAAGCGGCTTTGCTCTTTCATTACAGGTGATGCAGGGAGACAATTTTAGGCCCCATTCACACACTGCTTTTTTTGCGTATTTTTAAGCACAAGCTCATCACAAACCAGGAGTGGGTGATTAAACATATAAGTGGAGCACTTGTTTCTATGATGGTGGGTTTACACGCCGCGATATCGGCGTCCAACTCCGATCCAACTCCGACAAAAAGTCACGTGGTTCAGGAGTTGGACCCGATATCGTTCGCGCGTTGTACGGTTTGAACGTACAATGCGATCCTGGTACGATGTCAAAACGATATCGGGGTTGAATGAGCGTGCCATTCAACTGCCCGATATCGCATGGCCGTTGTAGCCGGATCGTTGCGTGTAAACATCCAACTACGATGTGTACTCGCACATCACCCATTAACTCCCATGTTAAATGGTCGTTACTGGGTTGGTGGGCGTACACATCGTAGTGACGTTGTTTCCCAATATCGCAGCGTGTAAAACGCCGATGCGATATCGGGAAAAGCGCACAAAAAATGCGCGCTCCCCGCGCCGTTGTATAGCGATATCGCCCCGATATCGCGGCGTGTAAACCCACCATTAGACCTTTCCTCTGAGTGTGCCACTCTCGGTTTTGATTGTTCCACTCCTGGCTTTTTTTGAGCTTGTGCGTAAAAATATGCAGCAAAAAAAGCAGTGTGTGAATGGGGCCTTAGATTTCTGTCCTCTGGTACTTGTAGTCCATCCATACTCGGAGAGTTAACTACTGAGTGGTTTGGGTGGGGCTGCACGCTATTTAAGATCCTGAAATCCTGCTCTTCGCTGTCAGTTATATTCTGATCTACACTTCTGTGTAACATGACAACTATTCTCCCAGTGGATGGTCCTGATTTTTTACTTCGGCAGACTTTTGGACTATTCTCATTACTGGCTTAATTGATTATGTGGAGCCCACTGGGACGGGGTACTCGGTACCGGACCGGGGTATAAAGGGGGTATCACAACAGTCTTGGTCGGGACCATGTCCCGAGCCCACAAGTAATGGTTGGGGGGTATTTACAGGGCAGTTTGTCGTGACGCCACCCACGGGTTGTGGTCAGGGTGACCACCGCTGCTGCAGAATCTCCGGGGATGATGTTTGGCAGCCGGTAATGTAACGGCTCTCCACGGGCAGAGCCTGATTTCCTAGGGCAGTGGTAGTAATAGTCTATGATTGATGCTACGGATGTTGCAGGATAGGGGTGGTAGTAGAGGTGATGGCAGTTTGTGTGCAAACGTAGGGCTTGAGTGCAAGGATCACACAGACTCACGGTTTTGTAGTTTTCCACATCGTTACTGTAGTTGTTATTCACAGAGTACATGTCCATGAAGTCTGTACCGGGGCCAGGTTGCTCACACCCTGACTAGATCCTTGGCTTCCCACTCCTGCGCTGTGTGTGTGGCCCTGCTGCCACTTTAGCTAGGCTGCTGGCCCTGTCTCTCCTCACAGGTACCCACTTGCTAGGCAACTTGAGTCTTTCTGTGCGCTTCTGACCCCGCCGTGTTGCTTTGCTGAGTTACAGTGTAGGTATGTAACCTCCACTATTCCAGTGTTTACTGTGCTGCGTGTTTCAGATTTGGATTCGGTATCAGGTCTCTGCGCTCCTCAAGGGCGAGTTATGAGGTAACTCAATCTCCCAGATGTGTTCCTCTGTTTCTCTTACTCCTTCCCTCAGACCCTGCAAAACCTCAGTGCAAAAAATCCGCACAGGAATCACACAAAAAGCTCTCCGTTATAATGAAAATATTTTTTAGCAAGTGCTATCAAAAAGTGTCAAAAACAGGGCTATTGGTCTGCACGTTTTTTGCAAAAAATATACTACAAGCTGCCTCACCTCGTCACGGTTACCCTGACCGAGGCAGTCCCTAGCTGATGTATGCATTTAAAACCTGCTTGTGTGTGAACATACCTCAATCCAGGCTCCAGCCAGGACTCCACCCTGTGGGATTTTACCTGTGAATGGTGGGTTTACACGTCCCGATATCGTGCGTTGTATGGTGTGAACGTCCAATACGATGCACGAACAATGTCAAACCGATATCGGGGATCTAATTAGCCTGCTCTCCAACGGCGCGATATCTGATGCCGGTTGGAGCCAGATCGTGCTGTGTGACAGCCCAACTCCGATGTGCAGTACAACATCCCCCATTCACTCCCATGTTAACTGGTCGTTCCTGGGTCAGGGGGCGTAGACATCGTAGGGACGTTGTATCCCGATATTGCGCTGTGTAAACCGCTGATGCGATTCTTGAAAAACTGGGCACAAAAAGCGCGCTCCTGCGCCATCGGATCCAATATCGGACCGACGTTGCAACGTGTAAACCCACCATTAGACTGCTTGTGTGTGAACTACTCATAAGGGAAGGGTGGGTCAATTCCCTTTCCTGTGAACAGGAGAAACACATTGAAAGACCATAATGAGTAGTGCACACTGATAAATGCGGTTAGTAACCGCACTCATCCCCACCAAAAAACTGCAAAACCTCAGTGCAAGAAATCTGCAAAGGAATCACACTCCCTTATGAGTAGTTCACATACAAGCAGTCTCACAGGTAAAAGCCCACAGAGTGGCAGCCTCTTTACACCACAGTCTTTTCTTCCTCAGTGCTGCACCGCACTGAACTACTCACTTCGTCTCTACACCAGAATACATAGAGGAGCTGCTTTAGCTCCCCCTTTTGGCCTAGAGGTGCTAGTGCAGTGGTCAGTGTTGTATGGGACGTTAACCCTGGTTGATGTTACTGTGGCACATTAACCCCTGGGATGCCACAATTATGAATTAAGAAGGGAATCACGTATGCAGCCTATTAAAGAGCTTTTGATATTAATATAAAGTAGCCGTCACACGCTACGATATATTTAACAATGTTGTTGAAACATCATGGGTTTTCCATCGTTCAAACGACGTTTTTGCGTGTGACACGTCGATCTTACAAGCGATAAATGGTCTGACCGTTCATCGCAGATATGAGATCTGGACCCCACATCAGACGATGTTGATAATACTCTCTGCTTGCATCGTTCAGTGTGATAACGATCTCCTTAACTATTTTGCCTATTCACAACATTGACAAGCATCGTTCGCTGGTTGTGCGAATGATACCTGCATGCAACATCGTTGCTGCGTCGTGAACGATATCTATACATGTGACACCTCACTAGCGATGTTGTCCACGAGCGCACACCCCTGAGATCGCTCACAAAATCGTAGTGTGTGACGGCCCCTTTAAATTACTATTGGTCCTTTGAAAAAGAGGCAGCTACATATTACAGAGCTATAATTCTTAAACCCTTAAGGCAACGTCACACGGGGCAACATCGCCGTCAATTACATAGGCGATGTAGGGGCGTGGCCTATCGGCGTCGATATCGCCCCTACGTCGCCTCATGTAAAGGGGCGATGTCGGCGCCGCCGGGAGGTCGCCTGGTTTGAGAGCAGCGTTTCCCTGTGCGCTCGGCGTCAGCAGTCACTAGGCAGCCTGCAGTATGATCTCGTTACCACGATACACATCGGGTAACCAGGGGCTGCGTTTCAAGGACGCGCCGGCATACACGCACCTGCGCTTCTCTCACAAAACCTAAGTATTTAGCACAGACATGCTAAATACTGAGAGCGCAGGTGTGTGGACAAGGCCATTGTCTTGCTGAAATAGCCACCTTCTTTTTATCTTCATCATCCTAGCAGATGTCAGCAGATTTTTATAAAAAATGTATATGTACATTTGTCCATTCAAACGTCCTTCATTTATATGAAGTTTGCAAGTGCCGTATGCTGAATAACAGTTTCACACCATGATGTTTCCACCTTCAAACTTCACTGTTAGTATGGTGTTTATGGAGTGATAGGCAGTGCCTTTTGGCCTCCAAACATTGTGTGTATTATGGCATCTACAGAGTTTCATTTTGATCTCATCTGACAGGTCTATAATCCCAGTATTTCACCGACTTGTCTAAATGTTCTTTAGCAAACTTTAAACGTACTTGAACATGCTTTTCGTACAGCAATAGAGTCTTGCGTAGTTAGCATGCATAGAAGTTGAGTGCATTACTAATTGTTTTCTTTGAAACAATTATACCTGTTGATTCCAGGTCTTTCTACTGCTCTCCACAGATGTTTCTTGGACAACTCTTCTGATAATTATTTTCACTTCTCTGTTTGGTCAAGGCCACTTTATGGTGAAATTATGATCTTTTCACTTCCAGATTATGGCCCCAACAGTGCTCATTGGAAGTTTCAGTAGTTTAGAATTTCTTCTGCAACCAATGTCATCAGTATTATTATAATTATTATGATTATTTATTATTATTCTACTGCCATTTATTTCATAGCACTTTACATGTGAAAAGGGCATACATAGACAAGTATAATAATTACCGTATATATTCGTGTATAAGCCGACCCGTGTATAAGCCGACCCCCCTACTTTTGCCCCCAAAACCTGGGAAAACCTATTGACTCGTGTATAAGCCGAGGGTGGACCTCAGCACAGGTATACAGCCCCCAGCAGTGTGGTATACAGGCCTCCCCAGTGGTATATACAGGCCCCAGCAGTCTTACAGCAGCAGCCCCAGAGGTATATATAGCAGCAGCCCCACAGGTATATATAGCAGCAGCCCCACAGGTATATAGCAGCAGCCCCACAGGTATATATAGCAGCAGCCCCACAGGTATATAGCAGCAGCCCCACAGGTATATATAGCAGTAGCCCCACAGGTATATATAGCAGCAGCCCCACAGGTATATAGCAGCAGCCCCACAGGTATATATAGCAGCAGCCCCACAGGTATATATAGCAGCAGCCCCACAGGTATATATAGCAGCAGCCCCACAGGTATATATAGCAGCAGCCCCACAGGTATATAGCAGCAGCCCCACAGGTAAATATAGCAGCAGCCCCACAGGTATATAGCAGCAGTCCCACAGGTATATATAGCAGCAGCCCCACAGGTATATAGCAGCAGCCCCACAGGTATACAGGCCGCCCGCCCGCCCGCCACCATCAGTATACATGTGCCCCCCCCATCAGTATCCAGGGTTCCCCCTTGCAGGCCAAACCTGTAAAGTAAAACATTATACTTACACCTGTTGCCGCCGCCGTCCCCGCTCTGCACCGCGCTCCTCCATCTTCTTCCGTCTTCCTCCTCTGTCACAGGCAATGACGTCATTGCCTGAGACAGAGGAGGAAGACGGAAGAAGATGGAGGAGCGCGGTGCAGAGCGGGGACGGCGGCGGCCACAGGTGTAAGTATAATGTTTTCCTTTACAGGTTTGGCCTGCAAGGGGGGCCCTGGATATTGATGGGGGGGAAACATTTATACTGATGGTGGCGGGCGGGCGGTTTGGGCGGTACTCGCGTATAAGCCGAGGGGGCACTTTTCAGCCCAATTTTTGGGCTGAAAAACTCGGCTTATACGCGAGTATATACGGTATGAGCAATTCAAGGCACACACAGGTATTGGAGGAGATAGGACCCTGACTGCGAGGGCTCATAGTCTACAAGGGATGGGGGAGGAAACACTAGGAGACAGAAGAGCTGGTCATGCGGCAGTTTGGTGGACTGAGGTTCACTGCATGTTGCAGGCTTGTCAGAAGAGGTGGGTCTTCAGGTTCCTTTTGAAGGTTTCCACAGTAAGCAACAGTCTGATATGTTGGGGCAGAGAGTTCCAGAGTATGGGGGATGTATGGGAGAAATCTTGTATGCAATTGTGGGAACAAGAAATAACAGGGAAGTAGTGTAGAAGATCTTGAGAGGATTGCAGGTTGTGTGAAGGTAAGTACTGGGAGACTATGACACAGATGTATAGAGGAGACAGATTGTGGATGACTTTATATGGCATAGTTAGGGTGTTGAACTGGAGCCTCTGGGCAGTGGGGAGCCAGTGAAGGGTTTGGCAGAGAAGATAGGCTGGGAAATAGTGTGGAGAAAGGTGGATTAGTTGGGCAACAGAGTTTAGGATAGATTGAAGGGGTGCAAGAATGCTAGAGGTGTGGCCAGAGAGCAGGAGGTTGCAGTAGTCAAGGCAGGAGATGATGAGGGCATGCACATTTTTCTTGGTCAAGGATGTACAGATCTGGAAAATATTTTTGAATTGGAGTTGGCAGGAGATGGCAAAGGCTTGGATTGGTGGATTGAAGGAGAGGGAAGTGTTGAGGATTACCCGAAGGCACTGAGCATATGAGGCAGGGCGAATGAAGAGCCATTGACTTTGATGGATAGGTCTGAAGGGTTGGTAGAGTGAGATGAGGGATAGATGATGAATTCTGTTTTGCCCATGATCAACTTTAAAAATAGAGCAGAAAAGCAGAACAGAAAGATAAAATAGCAGACATATATTGTTGGATTTTGGTTAGTAAGCAGGTGATATCAGGTCCAGAAAGGTAGATCTGCTTGTCATCAGCGTAGAGATGATATTGAAAGCTGTGGGACTGTATGAGCTGACATAGGTCGAAGGTGTAGATGGAGAAGAGTAGGGGTCCTAGAACTGAAACCTGGGGAGCACCGACTGATAGGAGGCGAGGTGAGGAGGTGGTGTGGTATCTTTGCAACAATAAGGTGGTAAAGGTCTTGAAACAGTTCACTGATTTCACCTATCATGAGATGTTTCTTGCATGGCACTTTGGTAAGGAAACACCTTTTTACAGGCCATCAGTTGAACAAGCTGATATTATTTTTCAGTATGTGGCAGCATTGCTTTCTAATCACCAATAAATTTCATTCGACATCATGACTTCCCAAGGATTTTTTCTATTTCTTCATGTGTTCAATACTTTTTTCCTGTGTTATTTCTCATTATTACACATCACTAAATGTATGGACATCTATGATTTTATTTCTTTGCTTGTGTGGATTGGAATGGCTGTTACCAACATTTGGTGAGAATTCCATGTCAATAGCATCTTTGGAAATATATTTACTTAGAAAACTGGCGACAAGTTCAATACTTACTTCGCCCCCTGCAGCCCTGCAGCTGTATCTTTAATATGTTTCAGTAAACAGCTAAAATGCCAATCATGTGCCATTGTTCAAATATATATATATATATACTATCTAAAATAGAAGCTGAGCTGTGATTGGTTTGTATAGGTAGCCTAATAAATCTCCAGCCAACAGTAAACCCTCCCCCTGGCCAGGCAGTATATGTTACCTCACACATACACATAATAGACAGCTCATGTGACTGACATCTGCCTTAATTCCCTATATGGCACATGTGTTGCACATTGGCTGTTTTTAATCGGATGTTTATGTTTGGAAATTAAAGATAGCACACGTATGAGGCGAGTTGTGTGAGGTAATTTGTGTACATCTGTGTCTGTCTGTGTGGTGTGTGTGTCCCTGTGGGGTGAGTGCATGTGTCCCTATAGTGTTAGTATGTCCCTGAGGGGGGGGGGTCTGTGTGGTGTGTGTTTCTGTTGTGTGTGTCTCCTTGTGGTGTGTGTGTCCCTGTGGGGTGAGTGAATGTGTCCCTATAGGGTGTGTATGTATGTGTGTCCCTGTGGGGGTAGAAGGGGTCTGTGTGGTGTGTGTGTGTCTCTGTGTTGTGTGCGTGTCCCTGTGGATACTAGATGGTGGCCCAATTCTAACGCATCAGGTATTCTAGAATATGTATGTAGTTGACATACTGTGACTGACAGAACTTGTTCAATCAACGTGAGTGAACTACATATATATATATAGCAGCACTATGGTATATGGTAGTACATTACAGCACATGTATAGCAGTACTATAGTATATGGTGGTACACTACATTACATGTATAGCAGCGCTATGGTTTATGGCGGTACATTACATTACATGCATAGCAGCACTATAGTATAGGGCGGTACATTACAGTATATGTATAGCAGAGCTATGGTATATGGTGGTACATTACAGTACATGTATAGCAGCACTATAGTATATAGCCGTACATTACAGTACATGTATAGCAGTGCTATGGTACATGGCGGTACATTAGAGTACATGCATAGCAGCACTATGGTATATGGCAATACTCCGCTCCCCACGGCCCCCCGCTCCTCCTGGCCCCCGGTCCTCCACAGTAAAAGTAAAAATAAAAAAATCCTCAGTGAGGACACTCACCTGTCCTCTAGGTCCTACAGGCCTTTAGGACCTGTCGTTGCCTGGGAAAACGATCAGCTGAGAGGGGGAGGGGGGGGCAGGATTGTGTTGGGGGGCAGGATGGAGCGAGCGGGGCAGGATGGATGCGGGGGGGCAGGATGGAGTCAGCGGGGCAGGATGGAGCCGGCAGGGCAGCAGGGCAGGATGGTGGCGGGGGGGATCAGGATAGTGGCGGAGGGGGATCAGGATGATGGTGGGGGGGCAGGATGGAGCCGGTGGGGCAGGATGAAGCGAGCAGGGCAGGATGGAGCGGGCGGGGCAGTATGGAGCGGGCGGGGCAGGATGGTGGCGAGTGGGGCAGGATGGAGCTGGCGGGGCAGGATGGAGCCGGCGGTGCAGGATGGTGGTGGGGGTGCATGATGGAGCCGGGGGTGCAGGATGGAGCCGGCGGGGGCAGGATGGTGGTGGGGGATCTGGATGGTGGTGGGTGGCAGGATGGAGCCGGCGGGGCAGGATGGTGGCGGGGGGGGCAGGATGGATATGGGGGGGCAGGATGGAGGCGCTCCTCCTGCTCCCCTCCGCTGCTCCTGCCCCTCCTCCACTTCCCGCGGCCCCCCTGCCTCTGCCCCTCCACTCCCCGCGGCCCCCTCGCTCCCCTATGGTGATAATAAAAATTTTAAAAACCCTCAGTGAGGATACTTTTCACATTACGATTTTTGAAATCCGATGCTGTCCGATATAAATCGGATAGCATCGGGTCCAAACTGATCCCTGCAATCCCGACATTTTTCAGGATCAGTTTGGCCAGCTCCTCCTGTCATCTGCTCCTCTCTGCCTCCTGTCACCTGTCAGCTGTTCTCCCCTCTTCTCCCCTGTGTTAACCCCTCTTCTCCCCTGTGTTAACCATGCGTCTCCCCTGTGTTAACCACACGTCTCCCCTGTGTTAACCCCTCTTCTCCCCTGTGTTAACCCCTTATCTCCCCTGTGTTAACCCCGCTTCTCCCGTGTTTCCCCCGCTTCTCCCCTGTGTTAACCTCACTTCTCCCCTGCTCTCCACTCTTCTCCCCTGTGTTAACCCCTCTTCTCCCCTGCTCTCCTCTCTTCTCCCCTGTGTTAACTACTCTTCTCCCCTGCTCCCCCTGCTCTCCCCTCTTCTCCCCTATGTTAACCCTTCTCTTCCTGCTTCCCCTGCCTCTCCCGCTCTTCTCCCCTTTGTTAAGCCCTCATCTCCCCTGCTCTCTCCCCTCTTCTCCCCTGTGTTAACCCCTCTTCTCCCTCTCTCCCGCTCTCCCTCTTCTCCCTTGTGTTAACCTCTCTTCTCCCTGCTCTCCCCTCTTCTCCCCTGTGTTAACCACTTCTCCCCTCCCTCCCCTCTTCTCCCCTGTGTTAACCCCTCTCTCCCTGCTCCCCCCTCTTCTCCCCTGTGTTAACCCTCTTCTCCCTTGCTCTCCCCTCTTCTCCCCTGTTAACCCTCTTCTCCCCTGCTCTCCCCTCTTCTCCCCTGTACCTCTCTCCCTCTCTCCCTCTTCTCCCCTGTGTTCCCCTTCTTCTCCCTCTCTCCCTCTCTTCCCTCCCTGTTGTTAACCCTCTTCTCCCTCTCCCTCTCTCCCCTTCTCCTCTTCTCCCTGCTTCTCCCCTCCCCTCTCTCCCCTCTTCCTTCTCTCCCCTGTGTTAACCCCTCTTCTCCGCTTGCTCTCTCCCCTCTTCTCCCCTCTGTGTTAACCTCTCTTCTCCCCTGCTCTCCTCCCCCTCTTCTCCCCTGTGTTAACCCCTCTTCTCCCTGCTCTCCTCTCTTCTCCCCTGTGTTAACTCCTCTTATCCCCTGCTCTCCCCTCTTCTTCCCTCTGTTAACCCCTCTTCTCCCCTGCCTCTCCCCTTCTCCCCTGTGTTAACCCCTCTTCACCCTTGCTCTTCCCTTTTCTCCCCTGTGTTAACCCCTTTTCTCCCCTGCTCTCCCCTCTTCTCCCCCTGCTCTCCCCGCTTCTCCCTTGCTCTCCCCTCTTCTCCCCTGTGTTTCCCCCTCTTCTCCCCTCTCCTCCGGAATAAAAAATAATAAACCATCTATTCTCACCTGTCCACGATTCCCCCGGCGTCTCCAGCTGTATCTTCTGATCCTAGGACCTGGCGTGATGTCACAGTCACATGACTGGTTACCGCGGTAACCGGTCATATGACTGTGACATCACGGCCGGTCCTAGAGGCAGGATGTGAAGCGAGGCGGCGGAGGGTAAGTAACATCACTGAGGGTTTTTTTTATTTTTATTATCACCATGGGGAGTGAGGGGCCGCAGGAAGTGGAGGGGCAGAGGGCGGGGGGACGCGGGGAGCGGAGGGGGGCAGGAAGAGCAGGGAGGCCGCGGGGTGTGGCAGGAGTAGCGGAGGGGGGCAGGAGTAGCGGAGGGGGGCTGGAGGAGCGGAGGCGGCAGGAAGAGTGTGTGTGGGGCCGCAGCTTGTACCAATGGCGGGAGTGGGGCTTTGGAAGCCCCACTCCCGGCAACGGGCGGCCATATTGGAACACCCAGAGTGGGTGTACAGGCTACTTCAGCCAGGATGTGACATAGCATACCGTTACGTCCTGACGGAAGTAGCCTTAGGGATTTATTATAATAGATATATATACAAGAAGGCATGCTTACCTCTCAGTAGCCCTGTGGATATAATGTAGTCTGCTCCAGTGGACTCCACTGGTTTGTCCTGGAAAAGTTCTATGCTCCCTTTAATGTATGAAGCTTGTTTATTGCGATTATGTATTTTCACTATTACAGTAGTTGATATTTATGCATCCAAGCCATTGAAGTGTTAAAAATAAGCTACAAGGGGACAATTTTAGATGCCAACTTTGTGTTCTTTTTTTACTAGACATGTCGGGAGAGTGATGCATCCTTATCATTTTCTGTTGCTCATATGGCAGAAATATATTCTGCAATGCTATACAAAGATTGTAATTCACATCAATTCCTGACCTCAACTAGGCTGGCGATCTGGAACCTATATTGTAAACACATATGCAAGCTGGAGACAATTTCACAGCAAACCAATCAACCTGTCAGTATATGCTTTTTTAAGGTATAACATCTTGCCATTGCTGTATCGGTTTTCAAACATTATTCTTGGATAGTTGAAAACATTCCATATTGCTGTACATCTATGTTATAGGTTACGCATTGTTATTTATGTGTAGTCTGAGGGATGGGGGTGATATATTTATATACTGCTTATTCAGTGAACAACACTGAATATGGAAGCCCAATAATCTATATAAACAATAACTTTTAATGCACAAACATTTAAAACAGTATACACTTGTAGACACAAGACATACAGATAAACTTATAAACGTGTGGGAAGCTCAAGGCAAACAGCCCTTGTGTCTTGCCCTACCTACCAACGGATGTAACACCCTAAATTTTATTGATGCCCCATTCCTCGAAGGCTGTCCCTACTCTATCCCAACCTATGCCTTATTAGGTAATAACATGATTAGACAGTGATACAAAAGAGCAAACAAACAAGCAAATGTGTTTTAAGTGTAACTAAGCTAAACCACACTTAGGATAGTAAGGAAAGTGCTTATGAGAGCTTGTGGAAATATGATCCCCTATATCTTAAAGGATCAATTGAAGGATGTAGGGTTCCTTAACAGGGTAAGAAATTCCTATTCCCAAACAAATACACCGCTACGGGTACGGATAATGGTAAATGGGGAAAGTTAAATATAGTAAATTAGTCCTATGTAGATACTCTGGATTTACAGAACTTATAAAGACCATCCATATCAGTATGTAAGGGCTACGAATTATCCATGAAAGAAGCAAGCTTTCATGATAAGGAAAGTTATATTTTGATTTTTTGTTATGTCTCTACTAAATTTTTGTATGTCTCAAACTGATATGGATGGTCTTTATAAGTTCTGTACCTCCAGAGTATCCACATAGGACTAATTTACCATATTTGCCATATTTGACTCTCATCATTTACCATTATCTGTACCCATAGTGGTATATGTGCATGAGAATAGAAATTTCTTACCCCGTTATTAAGGGACCCTACACCCTTCACTTTGATCCTTTACGATATAGGGGGTCATATTTCCACAACCTCTCATAAGCACTTTCCTTCCTATCCTAAGTGTGGTTTCGCTTAGTTACACTTAAAACATATCTGCTTGTTTGTTTGTTCTTTTGTACCACTGCCTTAGCAGGTTATTAGGTATAAGCAGGAGTAGAGGAGGGACAGCCTTCGATGAACGGGGGAATCAATAAAATTTAGGGTGTAACCTCCGTTGGTAGGTAGGGTTAGACACCAGGGTTGTTGTTATGTATACCTAAGGTCTACCCTTGAGTTTCTCACACGTTTATAATTTTATCTGTGTTTTGTGTCTACAGGTGTACCCTGATTTTAAGGTTTGCGCATTAAGTTATTTTTTAAATAAATTATTGGTCTTCCATATTCTCTGTTTTGGTTTTCTAGATTGCCCATGAACATCAAATTACTATTACTATTCAGTGAACACCCTATGATAAATACTATGGGGTCACTATGAATTACATGGTATTTAAAAATGATCCAGGTAAAAGATATAGAATTCTTCTATTCTTTGTAAGCACTATTTCCCTTCCTATTAATTAAGGCCATGTCATACTAATGTATAACCAATCTAAAGACAGTGTAGATCATTACAGCCATTCTGGTATTGTTGTGCCAATGCTTCTAAAACAAGGTATAGTTCTTCCAAGTCCCATATCAACTCATGTGTCTCCAAAGTAACATGTAGCAAGTCATACTTTCTACCATCAGTCAGCGAATTCTTGGTTCCCTACTTACATCATTCTAACAGAGCAGCAGCCAATCAGTGAGCTCAGTGGCTCTTGCCGTATAGATGGAACGGTCTGCTCAGAGCTGCTTAAATCACTGATTGGCTGCAATGCGCTTGACATGACAACAGTCAATTCCAGGCACCAAGAGTTCGATTGAATTCAATGATGAACCTGGGGTGGGGTGAGTGATAAATGGATTATTTGTTTGTAAAATAAAATGTGTCTGAGGACTAAAATTTTCGGAAAAGTGACAACGCCCTTTAAGTCCAAATACAAAGTGACTTAGTAGCAATTTCCTGCTGTTCCTGGAGTGATCTATATGGGTACAAAACGTGTTTCACATTCCACTTTAAAAAAAAAAAAACTTAATTGGCAAAGTGAATTATATAAATTAATATTCGCTATGCAATGAGATCAGAGAGGTAACTCTGCAATGATTTGCGGTATGGTTAATCACCTGGTAAGCAGTGGGTTAAATGGCACATAATGTTACAATTGCTCAATTCATTCTGATCACGGCCAAGAGCAATTTTTAAGACAAGCGCAAGGGAGAGTTCGGTGTATTGATTTTGTTGCAAGATAAATTGAAGTGGAGTTGTTAAAATTAGTGCTGCTTGGAACAGTCCGCAGTAAATTAGGACGCTGGGTTTGAGCATCAATATGCAAAATGTCTGTCCTCGTGCCCTATAACTCCTTCTTTGCTGGATAATAGCTGGTATCAGAGGATCTTACAAAATGTTTATAGCTATAGTAGAACACTGTGAGCACCTGCATTACAAAGCCTCCAATGTGCTGAGATTTCTTCTCCTTTTAGAACAGAAGTGGGTAATTGGTTTTCCTTGCTCTACAGGAGGATATGTAATTGGGGAGTCTGAAGTGTGCTTGCTCAATGTCTCCAAAGAATGCATTTAAATAATTCCTAACACATTCAATACTGTACTGATCCATCTATGGCAGATGATCTGCTCTCCAAAGCAAAGACCGAGGCTTTTACATTATGTCCTTTATTTCACCTAAGACCACCTCTCTAGGATCTAATAATGCCTTCCCTTCAGCTGTAGCTCTCTGTGCACATCTGTGTAAGGAGGTGGCTTATGCCACAGAGATTTCAGTCCCTGAAGACTGTTGAGACCCACCCAATGAGCAATGAAGACACATGGAATATCTTGTTTAAAACTTTATTGAGGGTATAAACGTAACACCATTCATATGTAATTGAAAACAGGGGGTGCCTTGTTTTGACCACAGCTCAACCATAAAAAGACAATAAGAATGGGCGTAAATTTGTGAGGCATCTAGTAATAGATTGGTATATAAGAGGGGGCCGAAGGGCCACTCACTTAACTTTGTTGTGCACCTCTACAAAACCCCTGTAATAGGCATCTGGTCCCTTGAACTTTGCAGGGACCAGAGCATCTCCTCTCCAGCGGCAATGGATTCTCCCGTGTCACTTCCGGGTCTAGTCACATGATTGGGGATTCAAGTGACGTCACCACAGGTCCTATTGCGCTAGCTGCGGTTACTTGGGCGACGCCAGGTCCTTCAGGCTGGAATTAGAGGGCCCGGAGCTGCTCCTGCCACCATTCCCTCAGCGAGGGAAGAGAGAAATACAACATATATTGTAGTGGTCTTTTAGGAGCGCTGAGGCAATTTGCACAAATTATAACACTCAGGTGAGCGTATTAACAAACCTTTATTTCCCTTTACAATGCCACTACGCGTTTCTACAGGGTGTCTGTCTTTATCAGGTGTAGTCCTGTAGAATCTGTGTAAGGAGGTGGCTGTTGCCACAGAGATTCCAGTCCATGAAGACTGCTGAGACCCACCCACCGGTTATCACCAGCGCGCCATGAGCAATGAAAATACATGGAATATCTTTTTTAAAACTTTATTGAGGGTATAAACATAACACCACTCATATGTAATTGAGAACGGAGGGTTGCGTTGTTTTGTCCGCAGTTCAACCGTAGGCACAAATCCGCCTTATAAACCTGAGGGGAAGAGGCCCTATGCCCTCGGCTGCCGGGCATTTTAGCCTTCACTAGAGCCCTCTTCCACCAGCCAAGGAGTAGTGGGGGTCTAAGCCTGAGCTGTGACCCCCTCTGAACAACCTCAAAGCCCGTACTGTGCCGTCCTGAAGCCTGAAAGAGAAATTAAACAAACGGAACTTTTTCAAGTGTACGCATCCTCCACGTCAAAACGACCATTGACCAAATCCAAATGATAAGCCAAATGGTTATACCTTCTTTTTGCGTAATAACCGAGACAAACAAATATTTCAGTTACTGTGAAATCTTACGATAGCTGGTCCTTCTCTAGCGCCTCTTCGACGCACGCGGGGTACCAACACGGTCCATG
The DNA here is from genome assembly GCA_033576535.1 of Allobates femoralis. Lineage (NCBI taxonomy): Eukaryota > Metazoa > Chordata > Amphibia > Anura > Aromobatidae > Allobates > Allobates femoralis. The sequence continues at coordinate 659,216,328 of JARQOC010000003.1, read as the reverse complement.
CTGGCCGAAACTCGACAAAGAAAATGTTAAGCTTGCAATCCACCCATGGGAGGGAGTTTATTTATGAGGTCATTGACCCCAGTGTGGTTGACAAGGAGCACTGGACCTGGGGCAAACTTTAGCAATTCATACCACATGCGGCAGGAACTGATAAATAAAACAAAGTTGAATGCATGAAGTGACAGACACGGGATGTTAATTCCTATATGTATGTCGGTGGCGATTGTGTAAACGAGAGCCAAGTGGGGCCTGCTACCATGGGCAGCACTCGGTACCCCATTGAACTCTTTAAATTCCTGATTACTATGACCCTGGATGCCAGAGTGGAGAGAAGGAGATCAGAAAGGTTTCTTTAAAGAGGACCTGTCACCCCCCCATGGACATGAAGCTAAGGGCAGCACTGATTGCAGCATGTCTGCTGTATTCAGGCAAGGGGTCCCCCATGTCTGATGGCGGCTGGTACCCCGAGATAATAGTTTAGTAAAACTTACAATCAGGAGCCAAGTAGGCTGTCCCTGGTGCAGCAGCCTGTGTCTCTGTGCCGCCTCCCTGCTGCCAATCACATCCTCCTCGCTCTCTCTCTGCTCCCTGTGCTGGTGACGCAGGCAGAGCAAGGTAATGCTTATCCCTGCCCCTGGCCGGCTGTTTCGCCTTCTGCTGTGATGTCAGAGCATTTCCCTGCCCAGCTCCATAGCATAACATGCAGCTGGGCGGGGAAATGATTTGATGTCACAGCAGGAGGCGGGACAGGCTGAGATAACATTACCTATTGCGTCACCAGCACAGACAGAGCGAGGAGGATGTGATTGGCAGCAGGGAGGCGGCACAGAGACACAGGCTGCCGCACGAGGGACAGCCTACTTGGCTCCAGCTTGTAAGTTTTACTAAACTATTATCTCGGGGTACCAGCCGCCATCAGACATGGGGGACCCCTTGCCTGAATGCAGCAGATATGCTGCATTCAGTGCTGCCCTTAGCTCAACATGTATGGTTGGTGACAGGTCCTCTTTAAGTATACAATGGTACTATACTAATAGCTTAATGTTTTGATTCCATTGTTTAATCAACCCGAGACAGTGTCGGCAGTGATACCGTCTGGGGGTTTTCTAAGATTCACTTGTCTGAATCTTGTAGAGTATACTGTGTTAGATAATTGTTTTGGCCATCTGGAGATGGTTACAGTTTGTACTGTTTAAAAAAAAAAAATTAAATAAATAAAGATTTATCAAAAAAGAAAGTGCAGTGGGAGAGGTTGTATCAGAAGGGGTGAGCTAGGTTTCATTGATGCCAAGGAATGAGAGTTTGTTAGTGATAAAGAGGTCATGGATGAATGAGAGTTTGTTGCAGACAGAGCGAGAATTCTATAGTGCTCCGGGTAAGGGGACTGGGGGAGCAGGGGCTGAATAAATGCATCTAAGGTTGTTTAGGTTGCAAAGGTTAGTGTTGGATTGTGGGTATGGGGTAGAGATGACTGTGGGGATGTGGTTGGGGGATCCAGGATTAGGGGATATGTCACCTGCTAGTAGGATGAGCAGGGAGAGTGTTAGAAGGTGGGAGCAGGGGAGGTTATATGGTGGGCATGCATGTCTGGAGGCAAAGGATGGTATGTGGAGGAACAGATCAGAGGAGGAGGAGAGATGGCAGTGTAGCATGGAGGGAGAGACCACTACTTCGTTGCTAGGTGGAGGGATAAGTGGAGTTAATAGGAAGTGGAGTAGTATGGGGGTGAAAATTACAAGAGGCGGAAACATTGTGTACAGTAACTATGGATTGCAGCACGTAGGGATGGGATGGAGCAGGGGGTGAGATGCATCCAGGGGTCGGGTGCAACCAGAGGGGAATAAGATGCTTCCAGGGATCGGATGCCACCAGGGAACAGTTGCAACGGAAGGATGAGTATTGATGAAGACTCACCAGGTCAAGATAAATGCAGTGCACTTAGGGGAGAGATGCAGCAGGGGGTGAGAAGCATCCAGGGATTGGGTGCAGCCAGAGATTGGATGCAGCGACAAATGCGAAGTGGTGATGAAGACGTATCAATTCAGGATCAACTGCACAACATGTAGGGATGAGGTGCAGCCGGGAATGAGATGCGACCAGGGATCGGATGCAGTGGGGGGTCAGATGGAGCTGGGGGGGGTGCAATAATACCAATTCCAGACAAGTGCACAACACGTAGGGATGAGGTGGAGCAGGGGATGAGGTGAAGCAGGGGATGAGATGCAGCCAGGGATCAGATGTGGTGGGTGGATGAATAGTAATGATGAAGTAGTACCAAGTCAAGACAATTGCACAACATGTAGAGATGAGATGCAGCAGGGGATGAGATGCAGCCAGGGATTGGATGCAGTGAGGGGTCAGATGCAGCAAGGGAGCAAGGGGTGTAATAATGATGAAGTAGTACCAAGTCCAGACAAATGTACAACATGTAGGGATGAGATACAGCCAGGGATCAGGTGCAGCAAGGGGTCAGATGTAGTGGGTGGGTGAGCAAAAATGATGAAATCATACCAAGTCAAGACAAGTGGACAACACATATAGATGAGATGCAGCTGGGGATCAGATGCAGCCAGGGGTCAAAAGCAGCCAGGGGTCAGATGCAGCCATTGGTCGGATGTAGACAGGGGTCAGAAGCAGCCAGGGGTCAGAAGCAGTCAGGGGTCAGAAGCAGTCAGGGGTCAGAAGCAGCCAGGGGTCAGATGCAGCCAGGGGTCAGATGCAGCCAGGGGTCAGATGCAGCCAGGGGTCAGATGCAGCCAGGGGTCAGAAGCAGCCAGGGGTCAGATGCAGCCAGGGGTCAGATGCAGCCAGGTGTCAGATGCAGCCAGGGGTCAAAAGCAGCAAAGAGATGTGTAGTAGTGGTGAAGTCATACCAGGGTGCAGGCTGATGTCTATTTTCAGCTGGTGGTGGCTGTCAGAAGGGGCCGGTGATGGCGTGCGGCAGGCCCGCTGGCCTGATTTGCTTGGAACTTCCCTGGGTCTGGGTCTGCAGTAGATGCTGGCAATCCTGGAGATGGAAGAAGCGGTCCTGGTTGGGATGAGGAGCCCCTCCGTTTAGCCCTTGGGCCAGAAGAGCTAGTCGGGACAGGGACATAGGTGGAGGTGGCTTCCATGGCTAGGCCTGGCCAACAGCCAATCTTTCATCCTCTCTATAATGGCCTCCTGCTTCCACTCTTCAGTACCCTCTGTGTTTACCCCCACAACGTATCACCGCTTGCAGCCATTTACTTTCATGAAGGTGACCACCTCGCCAACATAGAAGGTGTGGAGTCGAGGAGGCAGATTCTCCCACTGCAAGGTAGACCGGTTTGCTTAGCACTTGGTACCAGTCACGGCTTCAGCTATGAACCCCTATCCCCTCCTCTGAATGAAGTCTACCACCTGGCCCCGAGTAAATTGATCCTCAAAGCTGGCTCACTTGGACCCCTCCAACCTTTCTCAGGTAAGGGCCTCTGAGAGCCTGGTCTCTTCTGCAAATGACAAGAGGTGGTTTAGGCCTATAAGAATCCTTGCTAGGAGGTGATAGGGGGCTCCACATTGCATTCTCCCAGTCAAAGACCTCTGTTGGGGGTACTATAGAAGGCAAGGATACAGAGGCTTTTAGCACTACTACCTCCTCCTCTTGAAATTTCAGATCCAATGGCTGCAGCACTGGCTGCACGTTTGGTAAGGCCAGGCAGGCTGCACTATCCTCCCACCAAATTCTAGATGCCCAGGCCCGGCTGGCATAGGGAATGGCTCTTGTCCTGAGCTTTGTTTCGGTGGTACCTCTTCAGGTATCCAGGACCATCACTGGAACCTCACTGCAGACTATGCCCAAAGCGGGGCGCGCAGCTGAGATCCAGCTCACATATGTGGCCACCTCTTGCTCCTCTCCGGGCTGCTCCAGTAGCAGTGATGCACCCTCGAACCCTGGAGTGGTGAGGAAAGTAATCTCCTGCAGAGCAGGCATGTCTTGGGATGGATTCATGTCTGGACTGCAGGCACGCAGTAGCACGGTATTGCTCCTTTCTGTGCAGCAATCCCAAGATGGTGCCAGTCTCCACGGTGACACATCTTTCCTTTGCCAAGGTTTCCGTCCTCTTCCAGCACCAGCAGCCAATCGCTTAGGTAATATTATTGTTTGCCCAAGCTTGTGGCCTTAAACATCTTATTAATCCCTCCATGGGGTAGGCTGCAAAAGGTACCTGACTTTCACATCCCTATGCCACAGGGAAGAATTGGGCTTGTGGTGAGCGTATTGAAGCCTAACATATTTGGAGGAGAAATAAGAAAAAGAAAATAGTTTTTTTCAGCTGACCACCAATTCATCTGGAATATTCAATAAGGCAAGAAAGTGGGCAATGCACGGACAGGTCCGAAGGCCGGTTCCCAGGTGAAGGATGAAGTAACTTAAAAAGAAAACAAGGAGTTTTCAAAAAAAGACCAGTACTTGAAAAAATAAAATTACATAGTGCTCTGTATATAAAAATAGTAAAACTTTATTAGTGCATATTAAAAGAGGTCAAAGGGAACCTGACCCCTCCAAATGACCCCCAACTCTATTAAAACCTGTCCCTGCACCCTTAAAGATGATTAGCAGCTGTCCTTTTGTGTAAAAAAAGCATTTAGTACCATTGAGAAAAATGCTGTTATTCACTTACATCCCAGGGATTTCTTCACACTGAATAAGTCTCACAGGGCGTTCCCTGTGAGACTCTAGCCCTCCTGACTCGCTCATTATCACGCCCCGATGGGCGTGATAACTAATCCTAATCCTCCTCGCCCTGCAGAAAGGGCATAATAGCCGGTGTGATGCTGTTTGCGTCACCTCCGGTCCTTTAGACGTCTGTACACCCTTTTGGTGTAAGCCGACAAGCCACACGGATCCACGGCACCACATGAAAAATTATAACAAGTGCCTATGGGCCCGGACAGCTACGGAAAGTACGGATCCCAGGGAAACAGTACTTCCGGGCTATGACTCATGAACTGTGCATGCACAGTTCATGGGTATGATGTAGTTGTTAATAACATTCCCCTTAGGGGTCGTGTCATTATGGATCCTATGAATCCATGAAAACCAGCGCCAACGGATGCTGCTTGCAGCATTCAGTTTGCCTGTACATGGGAATCTGTGGGTATACAGGGATTTCCTGTATACTAATGGATTCCAAAAGTGACAGTGTGAAAGCAGCCTAAGGAAAGGAAAAAAGAGATTGCACACTTTCAAGAAGCAATATCCATGTTATTGTGTTTTATGAGTGTGAACAGACCTATAAGACCATGTATGTTAAGCATATAATGGACATATGTAGTTCAATATAATACCTACCACCAGCCCCTCACATGACTATAGTATGACTCATCCTGTCTAGTATTATTGAAAAGGTATTCTATTGGAATGGACTTGCTGTCCTTTTTAAAGTCACCTATTATTTTGCAGGAAGGCTCTCTACGGCTATATGAGTCTTGACAAAAGATATATCACCACACCTATACATATAGAGGGGTGTAGGGCCTTGTTAAAGCAAATGCCCCAATGTAAGAGAGTAGGTATGTTACCATATGTGGCACCCCATGGGTTAATGTGCCACAGTAACATCACACGGGTTCCCTCCCCACAACACACTGACTTACACTAGCACCTCTGGGCCAGGAGGGGGAGCACAACCTGCTCTCTTAAATACTCCAGGTCCACAGGAAGTATCTCAGTTCAGTACGGGACAGTACTGTGAAGAGCAGAGTTAGTTTCAGTTTCTGGAAGAACTGAGAGAGGCTGTAGTGTAAAAGGAGCTGTGCCAAGCTCCTCTGCTGTTTGCTCACGATTCCAGGCCTAGTGAGGGTCTGAGGGAAAGGAGAACTACAAGCAGAGAGACACATCTGGGAGCTTGAGCGCCATCCCGACTCGCTGAGTATTCAGATTGGGAAGGTAGAATTGCAGATCCAGGGTGTTATAATCATAGATGTTAACCGGCGAGAACGTGAACCAGTGATGCTGCTAGGAATCAATGTAATTGAGAAATGTTTTTCCGAAGTGTTAAGTGTTTTGCAGCAAATCGCCGAGACTGCCGGAACCAGGCAACAGAGGCTTCTGCACAAAGAGATCAAAGCCTTGATGTTGAAGCAGCAGGTAGAAATCTCCGGAGGTGAGATCGGCAGTGTACGAGTAAGTGATCCAATACCCATTGTGATACCTCCCTAAACTGAAATGTTGGTCTGGTGTAGAGCCGCAATAGGCATCAAAGGGCAAGACTATCAGGCACTGGTAGAACCCGTATACTCAGACAGTAGACCCACCATACTCACAGCTAGGGGAGTAGTTGACGTACACAAGGGAAGAGTGCCATTACGCCTATTAAACTGCGGAGAAGATGAGGTCACATTACCAAAGTATGCTACCATGGCTAAGTTGTACATGGTTGATAATTACAATATCACAGCCGTCAAGCCCTTGAACCCGTCAAGTCAGACGGATGACAATGGCTCAGGAGAGAAGCTGGAGGATTGGTGCCAAAAGCTACATGTAGGTACCAGTTCTACACCTCCCCGTCACAAGCATGGAGTATACCGGGTAGTGAAAGAATATGAGCAGATATTCAGCAAACACCCGTTAGACTTTGGGCAAATCAAAGGGGTAGAGCACACTATACCCACAGGTAACCATCAGCCTATAAAATAGAGGTATAGACCATTACCACCCGCTCACTACCAAACCACCAAAGACATGCTCAAAGAAATGAAATCTGCAGGGGTAATAAGAGACAGTTGTAGCCCCTGGGCAGCACCTCTAGTGTTAGTTAAAAAGAAGGATGGGACCATGAGAATGTGCGTACATTATCGGCAGATAACTACTTTTCTACCCTTGATCTGACTAGTGGGTACTGGCAGGTTCCTGTGGCCGAGGCCGACAAAGAGAAGACAGCGTTTACTACGCCAATGGGCCTCTGTAAGTTCAATTGTATGCCATTCGGACTCTGCAACGCACCCGGGACCTTACAACGCCTAATGGAGAGCTGTTTAGGACACAAGAACTTTGAAACTGTCCTCCTGTACTTAGATGACGTCATAGTCTACTCCAAGACGTATGAGCAACATCTACAAGACCTGGCAGAAGTGTTCGAAGCTTTATCCAAATATGACATGAATATCAAGCCATCCAAATGTCACCTTCTCAAACCAAAGGTACAGTACCTGGGACATCTTGTGAGTTCAGAGGGAGTAGCACCGGATCCTGATAAAGTCACAGTGATAAGGGATTGGCCAAGACCTACGAACGTGAAAGAAGTGAGGCAATTCCTGGGCCTGGTAGGCTATTACAGAAGATTTATCAGAGGATTCACGAAGCTAGCAGCTCCTCTACAAGACATCCTGGTAGGACAATCAAGAAAGTCTGCAACCCGTAATCCTCCTTTCCAGTGGATTGAAGAGAAGGAAGACTCCTTCAACAAGCTGAAAAGTGCACTGACAGGAGAAGAGATCCTGGCATACCCAGATTACCATCAGCCATTCATTCTATACACGGATGCCAGCAACGTGGGACTGGGAGCAGTATTGTCCCAGATGCAAGGAGGCAAAGAAAGAGTTATTGCCTTTGCAAGTAGTTTTAAGCACTACTTGGCAGCTGCAGAATTCACCATCTACACAGATAACAACCCGTTGACTCACCTGGATACAGCAAAAGTAGGTGCACTGGAGCAGCGATGGATAGCTTGGCTATCTAAATTACAACTTTGTCATCAAATATAGGGCAGGTCGCAAGAACGGGAACGCAGATGCCTTGTCACGGATGCCACACCTGAGAGACATGGAAGAGGAACCGGAAGAGTTGGAAGAGATTGAACTACCGGCCTTTCATCGTTCAAAGGAAGAAAAGTATCAACCCGGCATCTATCAAAGAGAGCAGAAGGTAAATCTTAACCCGTTAAGACACTATGGATGGGTTGAGACCCAAGATACTGATTCAGCTGTGAAGCTAGATAAAAGAACTGCTTACGCAACAAGGTGCATACCCTGATCAGAATGCCCCAGCTGAGACTATACAGCTCTGGAAGGAAAAAGGAAAGTTGTTTCTGTATCAAGGGAAGCTCTGCAGAAGGCATATCAATCCCAAAACACATGAACTGGTCTGGCAGATAATCGTGCCCAAGCAAGATATCCAAATGGTCTTAGAAGCGTACCATGACGGTGCAGGTCATATCGGATGGAAGAAGTTAGAAGCGATCCTGAGAGAAAGATTCTATTGGGTTGGCATGAGAAGGTCAATTGAACGTTGGTGTAGAGCATGTGCCGCATGCAACCTCAGAAGGAAAGATCCACAGAAAGCTCCACTTCAGCCAATAGTAACCAAGCAGCCACTTGAGCTAGTCGCATTAGACCACGTCAAGTTGTCACCAAGCCGGTCAGGCTATGTCTATGCCTTAACCATCGTAGACCATTATTCATGCTTCTTAGTAGTACCAGTTAAAGACCTGACAGCGAAGACGGCAGCAAAAGCATTCCAGACGCATTTCTGTAGACCGCATGGTTACCCAGAACAAGTCCTTGCAGACCAAGGTCCAGCTTTTGAATCAGAATTATTCAAGGAATTCTGCAATATGTATAGTTGTAAGAAAATCCACTCAACAACGTACCATCCCCAAACAAATGGTTTATGCGAGAAGATGAACCATATTGTAATTGAACTGTTAAAGACTTTACCAGAATCAGAAAGAAACCAGTGGCCAGATAAATTACCTGATTTGGTAGACTTATACAACCATGTTCCAGTAAGTTCTACAAACTGCACTCCGGCATACCTTATGCGTGCAAGACCCAGTAAATTACCAATTGATCTAGAAATTGGAATCATAAAACCAGATACAGAAGCAGAAGAAACAGATTGGGATACCAAACGTCAGAAACAATATCAACAAGTGCAAGAATGTGTAGAGAGGAACTTACAGCAAGCTAGAGCAAGACAAGAAAAGACCTTTAACAAACATGCTCAAGAGATGTCATTACAGGAAGGTGATCAAGTTCTCAAGAGAAAGAGACGCTCTAACAAACTGGATAATCAGTGGGAAACCGTCCCATACACAGTCTTACCATCTAACCTAGACAATGTTAAAACCTGTTTGATAAGCAAAGATGAAGGAAGAACTTCAGCAGTCTTATCTCGAGATCAGCTTAAATTGTGTCCTGAAACCCTAAAGACACCTGAAGTAACAGAACCCGTACAGGTCCAACCTACTAAAGAGAAAGAAAAAGAAGATGAGGTATTCCACACGGTACTAGGAGATTTCCCCAAAACATGGCCAAATTACCACGGAGCAGTTTTAGTACCAATGATTGCATTCCCTTCAATGGTGGAACCAACTCCAGAACCCGTGTTACCAGATCCCGTTATACCAGAACCTGTGTTACCAGAAGAAGACCCAAGACTTGAAGAACTGGAAGTAGAATCTGAAGAAGAAGACCCAATTCCTGGTCCTAGTGAACTTGCCAGTCCTGCAGTCAGATACTCATCTGCCATAATACCAAGCACCCCAAATAGGTACACGTCCACTCACACTATCAGACTAAGTCCACAAACATTGCGCAGATCAGAGCATAGTACCCAAGGTCAGTTACCAATTAGGTACAGAGAGTAAAATGCAGAATTAAATGTGTAGAGTGTAAATATGTTTGTTTGAATATAAATTGAACGCGGTGGACAAATGTGAAGAACAGAGTTAGTTTCAGTTTCTGGAAGAACTGAGAGAGGCTGTAGTGTAAAAGGAGCTGTGCCAAGCTCCTCTGCAGTCTGCTCACGATTCCAGGCCTAGTGAGGGTCTGAGGGAAAGGGGAACTACAAGCAGAGAGACACATCTGGGAGCTTGAGCGCCATCCTGACTCGCCCCAGAGGAGCGCACAGAACGGACACCGGATCCGGTACTGTGACTGACACACAGCACGGTGAATCCAGGAGTAGTGGGGTCTCTAGACAGCCACAGTACCAGAGCAAAGCAACACGGCGGGGTCAGCACAGCACAGAGGACTCAAGTTGCCTAGCCACGTGGTACCAGCAGAACAGAGAGAGAGAGTGAGACAGTACCAGCAGCTCAGCTAGACGCAGCAGCCAGGACACACACACACAGCGCAGCATGAGGAAGCTGATGACCCGGACAGGTTGGGAGGAAAACCCGGCCCCTACAGACTCCGTGGACAATCTGCAATAACATCGCAGTAAAGCTTTGGAAACTACAAAACGTGAGTGTGTGTGTTCCTTAACCCGTCTCCACTATTCACCTCCATCATAGACTTTACCAACACTGCCCTGGGGAACCCAGTTCTACCCACTGGAACTATTCCATCACAGCTGCTACTACATCATCCCCGGAGGTTCTGCAACAGCAGCGGTCCCATTAGTGGCTGCTCACAGTGGGTGGCGTCACGATATCTTATCTTCTCCCCTGTAAATACACCCTTTTATTTGCCTGGACCAGGACCAGGACCAGGAACCCGTGACATTCCCCCTGAAGCAGACACGGTCCGGCACTGCGTACCCTCGTCCCAGTGGGCTCGACACATACACAATAAAGGTAAATCAGGAGAGACGCATAGAAGAGGTGACTACCCCGTAATGTTCTTGATCTGCCCCTCCCCTCTTAACGAAAAGTACAGAGTGTATAAGTATTTACTGAAAATGGATATGGAATCAAAAGAACTGCTATATTTCTGTCTTCTCTCCCTGGGTTCACCCGCACTGCTTGTCTGCTAATGCAACTGCTTGCTACTGCTTGGCGGTCCGGCTTACTGGCCGCCACCCCCACTACACGCATGCGCCGTGCTTGTAAATAGCTCTAGAAGCCCGTAGAAGAGGAATTGTCCTCGAAACGGATTCCGTTGCTCATGCTTCCCCTCCCTGCACACCCTCCCTGATGGATGTATCCTGTAATTTGGAAAAATAAATAGCTTGGAACCAGATCTGTGAGTGCCGCTTCTTCCATTGAAACAATCCTTCACTTGATCCTTTACAAGCTGGAGCACCGGGATCATCAACACCATCATCCACGGGAACTAATAGCTGCATCAACACAGGTCAGTGCCCTTTTCTACTCCTACATATGCACAACTGGCCTTTAAAGGTATGTTTAAAGGAGATTTTAAGATTCCTGGAGTTCACAGCTGTAGGAACATCTAGCACTCTTCCAAAGATTCACGGCCTGCAGGTGTCTCAATACCTGGAAGCTTGCAAACTTTCTTTTAAAGCTCCATTAAATTCACAAAGTTGAAAGCTACTGCTAAATCTGATGGCTGTGAACTAAGGTAACCTATATGTTGCCAGAACTCTTTGCCACTGGATCTTCCAGCGAACGTTTTGGCCCCAAACCTTCAAGAAACGTTTTAGGGCCATTTTAAACTTCTGAACAGTTACCAAAGAAAAACAAGTTTGCTGACTTTTTAGCAAAGTGTTTGTTTTTCCAATCCCGAATCTGGATCGGCCAGGTTCGTGCCAAATTTGAAATCAGCAAACCTTGTTTAGAAAAGTTTGCTCAATACTACCTATGACATATTAGTAAACAATGTATAGAAAAGAGAGAAGAAAGAGAGAGTGCACATGAAAAGAACCTGGTGGTCTAGTGGGGATATGTTTGTGGTGGTGGGGGGATTGGCCGCTCACCTTCCGTTGTTGTGTACCCATGCAGAACGCCAGTGTATTGCTCCACTGTATGGACATGGCCCCAGGTTCTTTCTTCATCTCCTTCCTGGTCCGGTCACGTGGGGAACTCCAGTCATGTAACCACCGCATCACCATGACGTCACCACAGGTCCTTCAGCCGGCTCAAAGGATGTCTTCCACATACAGCAGCTCCAGCCACACACCCCACAAGGCGAATTTTTACATTGATTGATCTTCAGCGGACCGCTGTCTTCCTCAGGTGGGTTAACTCATTGCCTTAACCCAACATTCAAAAAAGAGTGTCCGATATTTTACCACTTTTTGTGGTTTTACTCACGGCTTCAGCTGATTTTCTGGTGTGTCCCAGTGATGTTCCTGTGCTCCGGAGCGGACTGCAAACAACCGTGGCCAGCGGTGTTGCTTCCGGGTTCCGCCTGCATCGCGGTGAGGTGTCCGTCGCGTCACTGCGTCGTCACCATCACGTGACTTAGTGTGGAGCTTGTTGGTGAGCTTTCGCTAGCGTGAGCTGTAACTGGTCAGTGGGGCTTGTCTGTCACTCGCCGCGTTTCGTGGGACGGCGTCCCACTTCACTCTTTGTTGAACTTCGGGTTAAGGCAATGAGTTAACCCACACATCAGTGACTGGATGACCCTATAGATATCACACTGACACCTATGTGATTACCGTGTTAGCACTGAAACTGTAGTTGCCACGGTAACACTGTGGTGTACTGTAGATAGTAACCTACATACACATTAAGCATGGGCAGCTTTATACTGCAATATAATTAATGACCGAGACACACATTAAAAATATAGTAAAGAGCACAAAAGAACTGAAAACAAGTCATTAAGCTGACATAAGGCTTACTATTGCAGTGTACCTAAGAAGCAAGGACACACCTGGATAGAAACCAGAAAACCACAAGCAACCATATGTAAGAAACATCTAAAAAGAAATATCTCAGAAATTATAGCACCATATACAACATACAATAATTGTGTATTCCAAACTATAACTAGCACACAGTATCCTGCCACTTCTTGAAAGGACAACAACTACGGACACCTAATGTGACAGGTGAACAAGGTATAGGGTCTAATGATTATATCTATATTTATCTAATCACCATGCATACCACAACTAAATTCCTGATAACAAAGCTACATGCCCTAACAGGAATATCAGAATACCCAAAAAAGATATATACAAGATTGAAGGAAACAAATACATACAAAAAACAACCAGACAGAACATATAACTCAATTGCATCTATTTCTTTAAATTTTTCCTCCACAAATTATCACCCCAGGAAAGACCCACACATAGACACTTGGTTCAATACAATATGGTTGTCTAAAAGACAAGAACACTCATAGGGCCTGTTTTATTTATTCCAGTGCAGAGAAGACAAGTCATAGAACAAGCCTGTTGAAAGCACATTGAATATTGATTACTGACAAGAGTCCATGTAAAAACCCGGCTCTCCTAAAACAACCCCTATCATCCTCACTTCTAGTCAGATTTTTATCGATTTTTTATCTCGTTTTTTAACATCTTTTATTGTAATTCTATTCCCCTAGAGAAATATGTGTTGATCATGTTTTAAAATTTCATAACAAATTGTTTTATTGAAATATAGTGGACTATGGTGTAGTACCAGGGTGGGCAACCATTTTTCTGCTGAGGGCCATTTAGAAATTTCTACAATCCTTGGAAGGCCGTACAAAATTATCAACTTAAAAATTATCTGCTATATTTGGTTAAACAATCAACTCACCACTACTCTGGTGGCTGGAGCTGCTTCTCTTTCCCATTTCTGTGATGTTAGGTGATATTGATCATGTTGCTTCTCAACTGCTTTCCTAGATTTGCTAAAGCCCTAGACATCACAGGAGAGGCTGGGAGCATATACCTCACTGGAGAGGCCGAGGATTGGGCATAGAGATCACTGGAGAGCTGGATTTATAGGGCAGACAGTACGTCAAAACGCGTCTGCCAGCCTGAGCACTGCGGTCCCCAGGAATTTGGCCGGGGGCCACAAATAAGTCATGGAGGGCCGCATTCGGCCATGGGATCTGTGGTTCCCCACCCCTGGTGTAGTACATCATAACGGTTCCTTACATAAGAATATAAGTAAGCAATAACGTATAGATAATAGAGCAGAAAAAGTATATTTGTATTTTATGTAACCCCTTCTCATTTACAGCACCATGGATCAATGGTGCTTTAAAAAAAATAATGAAAATACTAATAATACATGATCGTTTTTTATGACTCAAGAAGCTAGATTTGTGAGAAAGAAGCAAGATCATACAAAGTGTATTAGATTTCCGCTAAATCTTCTGTAGTGATTTTGCATTCTATTTATATTCAATAGTGATGTTATAAGATACAGGCCTAGCAGGCCAACTGAAGCATCTATTCTCACATGAACTATATATAATTATGAGCTCAGGACATTCCCTCTCCCACAACGGCCTCTGATTGATAGCTTCGTCATACTAGCATAGGAACAGGGAAGCCGCCAATCGGAGTGGTAGGTGGGATAAGCCCCACAGCTCATAAATAATACCCGCAGAGCACACATTTGCATAATGCATGCATATGTGCTTCAGTTCTCTGCATTTCCCAGAAATACAGCAGAACCTCATGATTACCATACCTTAATATATTACATTTTACTCACACACATAGTAGCATGAATTAGCAGAATCTATATTTGCTTTGTGCAGTTTTCCTTCATGTATATTTTAGGCCTCATAGGGATGTTCCTTTTTCCTGGACAGAACACGGACCCATTTTAATCTACGAGGCTGTTCACATGTTCAAGTTCATCTTCAACAAAAAAAAAATACACTGAGATATGTCCATTATTAATCAAAGTTATGGATCAAAATCATTCACACAAGTCTATGGGACTGTGAAATTACGGATAGCACATGGATGCCATCTGTGTAAAGTTTGTGTGTTGTCTCTTAAAAAAACAATTAATGGGAAGGAGAAGCTTTGCATTTTCTTTTTTTGTAGCATGGAATAAAATCACTAATGATAACAAACTAAGGGCACATTCCCACCATCAGTGTTCACAGCATTATGGACATAACGTGTTGTTTCTACATCCTAAACAATGCATTGTACAGTACAGGCTCAGTGGATGGGATGTAGACAAATACTGTGTCCACTGTACTTGTTTTCTCCGCAGCATAAACAGAAATGTGGGGCGGCTTCCCGGGTGCAAGAACCAGGGGCATAACTACAACAGGTGCAGGGGTTGCGATCGCACCCGGGCCCCAGAGCCTAGGGGGCCCCAAAAGTCTTTTTGGCCTATAGAAAAAGTCTATTGCTGTTAAAGATTTACAATAATTGGGGGCCCTGTTGGAGCTTTCGCATCGGGGTCCATGAGCTTCAAGCTAAGCCACTGGCAAGAATGTCAATTTATTGCTGTGGAGTAGGTAATCTCATCGGGTGATTGCAAGGAAAAGCTGCTGCGTCATCTGACTGTGGGCATGTTCATCCGCTGAGATCACCGGATTCCGCACAGGAGAGGAGACACTGCATCATTGTGTGGACATAGCCTTAATAATACAGCAGCACTCTGTACCAACTAAAATGTATACAACAATTAAAGAAGCATTCCTATTAAGATTTTATTAGTTGTATATTTGTACTATATATATTACAAGTAATGAAGTGTAAGTGTATTGATATACTCATCCAGTGGCAGACCTTGAGCCCAGAGGGCCCTGGTGCAGCCTTGTTGTGGCCGGGTGGGGGGAAATTGGGGGGGGTGCTGGCAGCCGTCGGCGAGGTGCAGGGGGGGGCCGTTATTGGAGATGCGGCTCTCCTACCTGATGAGCCGCGCCGAGTGCATGCAGAGTGCGGCAGAGGGGCGGGATCAGGCAAGGGAAGCAGGAAGCAGCTGAACCAGCTGCACCACGGTAGGTCCGCCCCTGTACTCACCGTTGCTCTCTCAAGTGCCTAGCACCATTCATCTCCTTTTCTCCTTGACGTCACCCATCGGCAGACTATTCGGAGCACATTGCACTCTATGTGACCCAGTAAGTGGATTTTATGTAATCCTATGGAGTGTCAGACTGAGGCTTAATCAAATTACACTGTAAACGAAACTTCCAGCTCACACATAGCGCATAGAGATAGCCGACTAGTCGCTATTGCAGTGATTTTTCACAGAAGAGCAGAAGAACGGACAACGGAGAGAGAGCAGTGGTAGGTGAATACATTAATACATCTATATATACACATACTTAATTAAGAAAAAAAAACTTAAAGCAAGGGCTTCTTTAAACACATTAAATCTAAGCTGTCATATGGAATATAGTCATAAATTGAATGCACTCAGTGCACAAATTGAGCAATACCTGTATGCCCACCAGTCACACCAAGGTAAGCTTTCCCTGATGGGACCCTGAACTAATACTTATCAAACATACGTTTCCCAGCCCAGTACCCAAAAGGTTTAAAGGGCAGTTAGAATCCAGCACGACTGAAAAGTAGCCACAGTCAGATACGATGTGCTCAGTCACCCAAGGATACAGCCATCATCTACAATATAATACTGCAAAATAATTATGACTGGCCAAGGGGTTGAATACAAATGCACTTCACAATTTTCAGATTTTATTTTTTTTTATACTTAGAAAACTATGTCTAATCTCCTTAACACTACATGAATATTTGCTACTTTGTGTTGGTATAGCACATCAGATCCCAATAAAATACATTTGTGGATGTAATGTGAAAAAATATGGCATGCCGGAAGGTAAGAAAGTTGCGGCCTCATATCTAGCTACCATGTACCACTGACCTGGACACTGGATCAGAGTCCTGTGAATCAATCCTCTTATCTTTAGTCTCAACCATCCTGGATGCAGTGGGACAGTCTTGATTTGGGTCTGGGTCTACGCCCTGCAGTCTCGGCCTTCTGATACCTGTCTCTCACTGCCACGGTTCCTCTGATCCTGCCAGGGTAGAAAGAAATGACAAATTTGTGTGGCTTGTAGTGTTGATAGGGGTGTGATCAAAATTTGCCAAAGTGGACTACACAAGCCACATGGTTTGTCCCTCTTTCTGCTCTGTAAAGGTTGCTGGGTATGCTGCATGTGCTAAAATATATGCAAACATCAATATATAAAAGATAAAGTGCAGTACTGCTATGTAGAATATGAGAAGAAAATTAAGATACTTAGTGCACAAATTGGCCAATTTATGACCTGCCTCCTTGGCTGACTGATCAATTCTCCAGTCAGTCCATGAGCGTTTTGTGATTGGAGCTGCATCTTCCAGCCCTTTTAATTTGTAGGAGGTTTGTTCAGTATTCGGTTTAGGGTCCCTATAGAGAAAGCTTGTATTGTTGTGGCTGGTGGGCACACATAAATTGTCCAATTTTTGAGCTGAGTATATTCTATAGTTTATATACTGTAGAAGGAATTAAAAAATGAATCTGTGAATAAGACCTAAGTCTGTCTTTTCCCCGCATACTGAGCAAGCCGTTCCTTTTTTGTGATCACCATTCAGTACACTTAATCAACATTGATTTCAGTGGTACAATGCTTGGCCCCTGCCTTCCTTGTCATGCTACACTTGTTGTCTTTTAAGCTCCTGTCACACTAAACGAGATCGCTAGCGAGATCGCTGCTGAGTCACAAATTTTGTGACGCAACAGCAACCTCAACAGCGATCTCACTTTGACACTTAGCAGTGATCAGGCCCCTGCTGTGAGATCGCTGCTCGTTACAAACCGTTCTGGAGCATTTTTTGGTCGTCGCGCTCCCGCTGGGCAGCATGCATCGCAGTGTTTGACAGGGACACCGACCAACGATCTCAATACTACAGGTCTGAGAAACAGGGTCCCAACGACCTCCGTATCATTACGGATCGTTGCTGCGTTGCTGGTGAGATCTGACTGTTTGACATCTCACCAGTGATCCCGACAACGACGCACCAGCAATCCCGGCAGGTCGGATCGCTGTCGAGATCGCTGGTACATCGCCAAGTGTGACGGTACCCTTAGGCCTTTCTGTACTTTGCATCAAGGAGCAGAAGATTGCTCAAGAAATCAAACAGCTTGAGCATAAAAAAAATCAAGGTAATCGGAAAACTATGCAGAAACAGGAGGGATTGTAAAGTACTGAAATATCTGTTGGCATAAGACAAGATATGTTTGCTGGAAGATTTTTCATACTTACTTCTCGTTATTACTCCACCACAACCTGCATTAAGAGTCATGTATATTGTGCTTCAGGGACAGACAAGGACAATTCAGTCTCATTTACTGAAGTGATCCTGCTATTCCCCCTGTCAATATTCAAACAATCAGTTCTTTAGTATCTTGGGTACTGGCTTCCTGTAGAGGAGCGACTTCTATTCTTGAGGTGTTTGCTGTAAATCAACCAAGTCCTGTTCATTTTTTATGTACATGTTTATGAGGGATATGATGAATTGATTCATTATCTCACAATACATTTGAACAGACGTGTTGCCTCCTTAGACCCCCACAGAGCTCCGAGCATTTTAATGCAATGCATCTGTTACATTTGTTCCAGGGAAGGAATAAATTAAAAATGTTCTTCTCTTACTGCAAAGCAATCACCATTTTTTCATCAAGTTTGGTGTGATCGCTTGGTAAAGAAAGCAGAACACTCAGTATCAAGGGAACACATTTTAGTTGTTTCATGTTTTTCAATTCAGATTTATTTATTGCTAATAAAGACAGTCTGGATCTAGACTGAGAATTGGCATGGGCATAGGAAGTGAAAATAATATAAAAGTATGGTATGAATTATTAGCAAAGCATTATTGGAATGTAGGGAGTACGTCAGATCGCATTGGCAGGAGACAAATTGGCATTCTTTATTCCACTTTGCAAAGCAAACATTCTCTGCTTTTATTCCAAGGGCGTACACATAGCTAAAGCAAATATTAAAGTGGAGCCGCCATTACAAGGCTTGATTTTTCCAGCTATGTCAAAAGGGAGCGGTTTTTATCTCTTCATACACATCTTTTCTATGAGCCGTGTCCCTATTATTGCTCATCCCTTTTATTCTTTTTTGGAACAGGACAACCAGAAAAAATAAAAAATTTGTACATTTTAGTAAGTTTGGGGCGTCTGACCACATAACACAACTAACAGTCACAGTGTGATAAAGTGTAATAAAAGGTGAGAAACAGCATAGAATTAAAGCAAGCTGTGTGTAAATACCAGCTCTTTTTTCTGTGTTATTTTCAGTTCCAGATTCCATATAGTCATTAAACACAGATTTTTGGTCGGTATCCCAAATGAGATCAATTAAGAAATTACAATCTGTTGTCGATCATTAATTGTAATGTGGTACACATTATAATTAGTGGAATGATTAATAAATGTAACTGTAAAGGTACCTTTACACGCTGCAACTATCACTGGCGACCGGTATCAACCGAACGAGCGCATGCACATTTTTAACGGTTGCTAACAATCTCCGATGCCGCATGTACACGCCGCATTGCGCCCTCAACCTAAGGGAACATGGTTCCCCAGAAGTTCCAACAGATCCTGTGGGAAACATCCGTTTGAATCCCGACGCCGCTTCACACGCCGCAATCAGTAGGGAATGTGGGCGTACATGTTCTGCGGCGCTAAAACATAGGTGTGACAGACTCGTGTATTCCGTGACGCTAACACGCTGATTGGACAACGCAATAGCGTCATGATTGGCCAGCCTGCGCAGGAAGGCTGGCTAATACATGACGCCATTCCAATTGTGGAGTGTGAATGGACAGCTCTTTAAATATGGTGCCCTGTGAAGGGACAGTCAATGGAAACACAGTAGCCCCCACCAATCATCGCTGATGGGGCAAGGAAAACATCACGCTGTGGCACGCCCCTTGGAAATCACTAGGCGACGCAGATTCCATCCCTATCGCCCGTTTACACAATTCACCATCTGGGTTGCCTCTGATTTTAGAACAATGCTCTAAAATCGCAACCCGAAGCAACTGCAAAAATCCAGATCACTTTCCCAAATTACACGCTGCAACTTCGTAGCAATTTCAAGGCAACCGTGACAAAAACCCCGATTGCCTGGCAGTTGCTACACCGCGGTTGAGACATGTAAAGGTACCTTAAGGGTACCTTTACACGCGGCAACCACGGCGAGAAATATTGACGGCGATATGTCGCCCTGTGACAATCGCCTTCAAAATCCCTCCCAATTGCGGCGTGTAATTGTGGAATTTGGAGGCGATATGTCGCCTTGCCCCGGTCGCCTGATTTCAGACACTCCCCTCGCCTGACCAGTAACCATTTCATGATCCATAGATTGGCTTGTTCAAATCTTTTTGCACCAACTCTAATCAAAATTCAAGGGAATCAGTTCATATCAATCATATCAGATCATCATATGACTCCTCTAAAAAAGAGATTGCCTTCAGTTACAGTCTTCTATTCACACCTATAATAAACTGTATAACTTAAATTGTTATTCCCAAAATATGAAGTTATCAAAGATAATTCGCAAAATATGAAGTTATCAAAGATACAGGATAACTTACAGATCATTGGGGGGTCCAAATGCTGGTCTCAAGAACTGGTCTCTGTAGAGTCCTGACATGATGGAGCATAGGTGCACATGGTTGATCTCTACTCCACTCATTTTCTAGGGAACTGCTGGAGAAAGTCATGTTTTGCACTCAGCTATTTCCCCCAATTGCATTTACAATGAATGGAGCAGAGGTCAAATATACATATCTTTGCTCCATTCAAGTCCGCACTCTTGAGCCATGTTCTCAGGATCACTCAGTGTCCCAGTGGTCAGACACCAAGTAATCATTAAGTTATACCCAATCTCACAGATAACTGATAACTTTATATTATGAAAATAATAATATCAGCTCAAATACTACAGATACTACTGCCAAATGAAAGGCTTTTTACTTGCTACTCCCTGTCTACCTTTACTGTATTTTAAAAAGTCTTCATTTTTATAGCTTGCTTGCTTACAGAGAATAGAAATGCTGAATAAAATAATAATAATAACAATAATAATAATAAAAAGATTATACAAGACGTCTTATGTCAAAAGCACTATATTTATACTTGACTCCTGGATGGCACAGTGATATTGATTATATTTTAGAACACACATAAGCCAAATGTTTATGGCTTGATTTGAATATTGCATAAGGTTGTATGTAGGTTCCTGGCGGTGGACTCCAAAATCTAATAAATCAACATGCAGCTTATATACAGATGTACTACGTGGTCATCAGATTTCATTGCTCACATAGGGATGCGCAATACAAGTTCACCTGTCGGGTTTAAAAAATTTATGATGGCAGAATAAGCTCTGAAGGTCAATGCAAGATGGAAAATATTGAGAGCAGCCAGACAGGGACATCAAGTCCTTCCCTTTCTGCATTACATCGACTGAATGCCAAGTGTTATTCATTGTGGCATTAGTCTGTATTAATTACTGGCCTGTAATACATACTCCATGATCTGTGTACATTTACAGGCAATTTTGTTTTCTAATTTCCAGTAACTATCAGACATTGACAACATTTTAGGAGGAATTGCCGCCTGAGAAGTTCTTTAGAATTTTGCAGTTGCTGTGTATCATGCCATAATTCTTACTTTGTAATTGTCATTGTCATTTTTCTTAATTAGTGACAGTAAATTTGTCATGTCAGTTTCAAGATGTAATTATTTTCTTATACCATGCATAATGCCAAATTTACCAATGGCCATGCTCAAAAATCTGATTACTTTCATATGTCTAATTGCTTATTTAGCACCAACATGTTCTGGAGTGTTGTACTGAGATCAGTGGAATAACTAGAGTTCAATGGGTCTCAGTGCAAAAATTGTACCCTCTCACCCCTAAACCTCCACACGTGCACATTGATTATATGTATGGATCTCGTGTAGCATTCTAAATCCTATTGACTTACGAATCAAACATTCTCCCCTTCAATATGTATTATTATCCCCCTACCTGCTATATATGGGCACATCCTGCTACACATGGTTCACCTCCTGGAATATTTTCCTTATCATGGTATATATGTCCCCTATCATGGTTCATATGGTCCTCCTACAGGTATTTATGCCCCTTATCCTGGTATATATGGTCCTCCTCCCACCACCATAGTCCTCCAATTATTATAATGACCCCCACAGTCATCCATATGTTATAATGCAGCTCCATATCTCTCTAAGTATTATAATGCACCCCATCATCCTCCATGCATAAGGTAGCCCCCATAGTCCTCCAATTATTTTAATGCACCCTCTATATAGTATAATGCAGCCCCATAGTACTCCAATTATTATAATGCAGCCTCATATCCCTCCATATAGTATAATGCAGCCTCAAATTGATCCATATAGTATAATGCACTATAAATTTATGCTGAGAACTTACAACTCTGCCCTTCACCTTGCCAAACAATCCTACTTCACCACCCTGATCTCCTCACTATCCAACAACCCAACAAAAACTCTTTGACACCTTTCATTCTCTCCTCAGTCCTAAAGTGCAGGTCCCTATCACCGACCTCGGTTCTGATGATCTAGCGTCTTACTTCACAGAGAAAATAGAAAACATCTGACAGAAAATCAACTACCAACCTCAAATCGCTATTACCCCTACCTCTCCCCACATTTCCTCCAGCTCACTCTCCACTTTTGACCCAGTCACAGAAGAAATCTCCAGGCTCCTCTCTTCCTCTCGTCCCACCACATGCACTGCTGACCCCATCTCCTCACCTACTCCAGTCCCTCTCTCCAGTGGTCACCACTCACCTAACCAAAATCTTCAATCTCTCACTCTCTTCTGGCATCTTCCCCTCCTCCTTCAAACACTCGATCATTACTCCACTATTAAAGAAAAGGTCTCTTGACCCATACTGCACAAACAACTACAGACCAGTCTCCAATCTCCCCTTCACTTCTAAACTCCTGGAGCACCTGGTCTACTCCCGCCTCACTCATTACCTCTCCACTCACTCTCTTCTAGACCCATTACAGTCTGGTTTCCGCCCCCTACATTCTACAGAAACTGCTCTCACCAAAGTGACCAATGACCTTCTGACAGCAAAACATAATGGTGACCACTCTCTGCTTATCCTTCTTGTTCTCTCTGCAGCCTTTGACCCTGTTGACCACTATCTCCTACTCTCCATGCTGCACTCCATCGGCATTAAGGACACAGCTCTCTCCTGGTTCTCTTCCTATCTTTCTGACCGCTCTTTCAGTGTATCATTTGCTAGCTCCACTTCCTCCCCTCTTTCTCTCACTATTGTGGTCCCTCAGGGTTCAGTCCTTGGATCTCTTCTCTCTCTACACGGCCCCGATTGGACAGATCATCAGCAGATTTGGCTATCAGTACCATCTTTATGCTGATGACACACAACTATAAACTTGTTCCCCTGATCTTACTCCCGCTCTAATAAAGAACACCATTGACTGTATAACTGCAGTTTCCAATATCATGTCTGCTCTCTAACTGAAACTCAACCTTTCCAAAACTGAACTTCTTCTGCTCTTGGCCTCCACTAACCTCCCTAAATATGACATCTCTCTCAGTGTGCGCGCCACGATAACACCTAGTCAGCAGGATCACCTATTTAGCTAACCGTTACTCGGACGCTTCTGCTCTATGCCAGTCATTGTACTGGCTGCTTATACACTATAGGATCCAATTCAAACTGCTTGTTTTCACCCACAAGGCTCTTCACAGTGTAGCACCTCCCTACATCTCCTCCTTCATCTCTGTCTATCACCCCACTAGTTCTCTTCGCTCTGGAAGTGAGTTTAGACTTACTTCTGCATTAATCCGTACCTGCCACTCCCGGCTCCAAGACTTCTCCCGAGCTGCACCAATTCTCTGGAATGCTCTACCCCAAGAAATTAGGTGTATCCACAACTTACATAGTTTCAGGCGATCCCTAAAAACATATCTTTTTAGGGCGGCCTATCATGATCCCTAGTCAAAGTCATCTAGACAAAGCCTATTCAATCCACCAGTCTCAAATGCATCACAAGTAATGGTTGGTGGCCAATTATACTCCTCTTATCAGTTCCCCATCTATAGTTGACTATACCATCATTGTAAATAAGCACTTGTACTTTGTGTCACCCCCACCTCATTGTTAGACTGTAAGCTCTTATAAGCAGGGCTGTCATTATTTTGCTCTAATTATTGAATTATATTATGCTTTGTTTTGTATTGTATTGTACTTTCTGATAACTGTTTCTTATGATTGTTTAAACATGACCCTCTGTATTGTGAAGCGCTGTGGGATATGTTGGCACTATATAATTAAAGATTTTTATTATTATAATGCAGCTTCATATATGCAGTCTCATATCCCTCCATATAGTATAATGAAACTAAGGCGCCCCCAGGCCGTGGGGCACTCGGGGTCAGGACGGTGCTGTCTCTCTGGGATCACAGTAGTCGTGACCCGATCCCGTGGCCTGGGCTCAGTCCAAAAAGGGAGGGGTTATTTACAGGGGATTTTGTTGTGATGCCACCGGGATATGTGGTCAGTGGGGACCACCGCTGCCGTATTCCTGCTGGGGATTGTGACTTAGGGCAGCGTAGATGGTAAGCCCGTCCCCAGGGCAGGTGTAGTAGTGGTGGAGGGGCCTGGTGAGGGATTGTGCTTTGTACAGTTCACTTACTTTGCTGCTGCAACTTCTCCAGCCAGCGTGTGGAAATAGCAGTGTCCTGCTCTGCAGGTGAGATTCTGCTGTGGTGCTGAAAGGAAGCAGTCTCAGGCAGTGGTGAGCTCACCGGGTACTTTACTGGTGACCTTTCAAACAGATCACAAGGTACACAGTCACAGTTTCGGGTAGCTGGCTGGGTAGTCACCAGAGGATGCAATGTCTCTGAGGCCCTCCGCGATGTTCCTTCTTTAGTCACTCTCTGTCCTTTCTCTACCTGTGCTTTTACTTGTAGGCTCTTGCGGCTGCTTGAACCTAAGCGGGTTGCCCTCTCTCTCCTGTGTGTGCCATATGACAGGCAGCTCGAGTCCTTCACTTTCTCTACCCTGTTCCCGGGCATCAGTGTTACTGAATTCTATGCGCTGCTTTGCCTCCTGAGACTGTGTGGCCTGGAAATCTGGAATTCCCCACCGTCCGGAATTGACTGCCGGGATGTGTAACCCTGCATAGTCTCGGACCCGGTATCCGTTCTCTGCGCTTTCCTCTGAGGCGAGCACGATGCTCCTAGTCTCCCCCAGGCTTTCCTCTCCTTCCTCCTCAGACTCACTCCATGGCTGTCTAACTCCCTTCTTCCCGTTCTTTCCGCTACACCTAAGCTCCTCCCACTGGGGCTGGGTCTCCCAGGCAAACAGGTTAACACTTTAGTCCCCCTATTCTAGGTGTGTGAATGCAGGGATGAGGGCCTCAGATTAACATCACATCCTCTGGTCACTGGGATACCACACACACTGATCTGGGTGCAGTACCCCTTCTGTGGCGCACTGACAAGTGGGGCGCCACACAGCCTCATATATGCAGCCTCATTTCCCTCGATAGATTATATATGAGACTTTTGAAAATCTTATACAGGCTGCTGCTATTGTAATATGAAGTGAATTTTCTATGTGGAAAATCTGCTGTGTATTCGCCCAATGTGCACATAACCCAAAGGCAGGGCCAGTTTTAGACAAAATTGAGCCCTGGACAATTTAATACGGGGCCTTATATGCTAACATATTGTACCATCACACTCAAACACTTAGGATATAATAACGTGCAGAGTTAAGACCACTAAATGAATGTGATAGACAATATTGAAGTTGTTCAGCGCTTGTTTCCAGCCTCTTTACACAGGAAGATGAAGACTGACAGGAACAGAACGATCACAAATAGATCAATCTGTCTCTTCAATCTGTAGCATGTTATCAGCAGCACATTTATAGTTTACAGTGGGTGACGTGCTGCCGAGAACAAGGATTTTTGTTCTGCGCTAAAAAATCCAATCACTTAATTAACGATCAGGAAAGGACCACCGGGCACCACTGGACACAAAAGGGGCTATTTACTTTAAACCTTCATTCACCTCTGGGGTCTCTGGGTTAGGGTGTTGCTCGCCAGGCAATAGACAGTAATTTTCTCAATCAGCATGGTAGAAAAAAGGAGGCGGCACTCACTGGTTTGCTGGTCCTGGTCTATTTGTACATTCCAAGCAGCTGTAGTATGATTTCAATATAGTGGGGAGAGGGAGTAAGGAGTCGGCGGATGACGCAGAACTGGACCTGTTGAAGTGGTAATAGCCACGAAACGGTGAGCCGTCATCCGCCGACTCCTCACTCCCTCTCCTGCTATATTGAAATCGCACTAAAGCCACTTGGAATGTACACATTATCCTGGATCAGCCTCCTTTTTTCTGCCACGCTGATTAATCCAATCACTTACATAGTAACATAGTAACATAGTAACATAGTTTTTAAGGTTGAAGGAAGACTTTAAGTCCATCTAGTTCAACCCATAGCCTAACATGTTGATCCAGAGGAAGGCAAAAAAAAAACCCATGTGGCAACACTAATCTCCACATTGGGGGAAAAAATTCCTTCCTGACTCCAGATACGGCAATCAGACTAATTCCCTGGATCAACGCCCTATCAAAGAATCTAGTATATATAACCGGTAATATTATAGTTTTCAAGAAAGGCATCCAGGCCCTTCTTAAATGTTAGTAGTGACTCACTCATTACAACATCATGTGGCAGAGAGTTCCATAGTCTCACTGCTCTTACAGTAAAGAATCCACGTCTGTGATTATGATTAAACCTTCTTCCCTCCAGACGTAGAGGATGCCCCCTTGTCCCAGTCTCAGGCCTAAGAGTAAAGAGATCATTAGATAGGTCTCTGTACTGCCCCCTCATATATTTGTACATTATTATAAGATCACCCCTAAGCCTTCGTTTTTCCAAGCTAAATAACCCCAAGTTTAATAACCTGTCTTGGTATTGCAGACCCCTTAGTCCTCTAATAACTTTTGTCGCTCTTCTCTGGACCCGCTCTAGTTCAGCTATGTCTTTCTTATACACCGGAGACCAGAATTGTACACAGTATTCTAAGTGTGGTCGCACTAGTGACTTGTATAGAGGTAAAATTATGTTCTCCTCATGAGCATCTATGCCTCTTTTAATACATCCCATTATTTTATTTGCCTTTGCAGCAGCTGCCTGACACTGGCCACTAAATGTGAGTTTGTCATCTACCCATACACCCAGGTCTTTTTCAGTGATAGTTTTGCCCAGTGTTTTATAATTAAGCACATAATTATACCCTTTGTTTCCTCTGCCCAAGTGCATGACTTTACATTTATCCCCATTAAAGCGCATTTGCCATTTAGCAGCCCAAGCTTCTAGTTTACATAAATCCTCCTGTAATATAAAATTGTCCTCCTCTGTATTGATTACCCTGCAGAGTTTAGTGTCATCTGCAAATATTGAGATTCTACTCTGTATGCCCCCTACAAGGTCATTAATAAATATATTAAATAGGAGCGGGCCCAACACTGACCCCTGTGGTACCCCACTGTTAACTGTGACCCATTCTGAGTGTGTTCCATTAATAACCACCCTTTGTTTCCTATCACTAAGCCAGTTCTTAACCCACTTACACATATTTTCCCCTATCCCCATTGCCCTCATTTTATGTATCAACCTTTTGTGTGGCACCGTATCAAAAGCTTTTGAAAAGTCCATATACACCACATCCACTGCATTTCCTTGGTCCAGTCCAGAACTTACTTCTTCATAGAAGCTTATTAGATTAGTTTGACAGGAACGGTCCCTCGTAAAACCATGTTGATAATGGGTCATGAGGTTATTTTTGTTCAGATACTCCAGTATAGCATCTCTTAGAAAACCCTCTAGGATTTTACCCACAGTAGAGGTTAAGCTTACTGGCCTATAATTTCCAAGTTCAGTTTTTGTCCCCTTTTTGAATATTGGCACCACATTTGCTATACGCCAGTCCTGTGGTACAGACCCTGATATTATGGAATCTTTAAATATTAAAAATAATGGTCTATCTATGACAGTACTTAATTCCTGCAGCACTCTGGGGTGTATCCCATCTGGGCCCGGGGATTTGTCAATTTTAGTGATTTTTAGACGATACCGTACTTCCTCTTGGGTTAAGCAGGTGACGTTTAATTGAGAATTTTTGTTATCACTGATCATACTGTCTGTCATGGGATTTTCTTGTGTAAATACTGTTGAAAAAAAGTCATTTAGCATATTTGCTTTTTCCTCATCCTCATCCACCATTTCACCCAGACTATTTTTAAAGGGGCCAACACCATCATTTTTTAGTTTCTTACTATTTATGTAGTTAAAAAATATTTTGGGATTCTTTTTACTTTCTCTGGCAATGAGTCTCTCTGT
Source organism: Allobates femoralis (assembly GCA_033576535.1). Lineage (NCBI taxonomy): Eukaryota > Metazoa > Chordata > Amphibia > Anura > Aromobatidae > Allobates > Allobates femoralis. Next base: position 659,188,295 of record JARQOC010000003.1, on the reverse strand, counting down.
CTCAATCTTTGCTGCCTTGATTTGCTTTTTACAAATGTTATTTAATTTTCTGTATTTATTTAATGCTTCATCACTACCTACTTGCTTTAATTCCCTAAATGCTTTCTTTTTGTCACATATTGCACTTCTTACCGCTTTATTTAGCCATAGTGGTTTCCTCCTATTTCTAGCATGCTTATTCCCATAGGGTATATATTGTGCACAGGTCCTATTCAGGATGCTAATAAACATCTCCCATTTGTGTTGTGTACTTTTATGTCTCAGGACATCGTCCCAGTTTATTGCACTAAGATCATCTCTCAACCGTTGGAAATTTGCCTTCCTGAAGTTTAGTGTCCTTGTGGCCCCTCTACTACACGTCTTAGTAAAGGATACTTGAAAGCTTATTAAGTTATGATCACTATTACCCAAGTGACCTCCAACCCGTATATTTGATATGCGGTCCGGCCTGTTGGTTAATATTAGGTCCAGCAGTGCCCCCCTTCTTGTTGGGTCCTGAACCAGTTGTGAAAGGTAATTGTCTCTTATAGTTTTCAAAAACTTATTACCTTTGCTAGAACTGCAGGTTTCTGATCCCCAATGTATTTCAGGGTAGTTGAAGTCCCCCATAATAATGACTTCTCCCTGAGTCGCTGCTTCATCTATTTGCTTTATGAGGATATTCTCCTCCACTTCCATTATTGTTGGGGACTTATAACAAACCCCTATCAGTAATTTATTATTTTTTCCCCCTCCCCTTATCTCCACCCACAGAGACTCTACATTTCCATTAGATTCACCTATATTATCACGCAGGATGGGTTTTAAGGATGATTTTACGTATAAACATACACCTCCTCCTCGCCTATTTGTACGGTCATTTCTGAACAGACAATAGCCCTGTAAATTAACAGCCCAGTCATGACTCTCATCCAGCCAAGTCTCCGAAATCCCCACCATGTCATAATTATTTTCCAACAAAATCAATTCTAATTCCTCCATTTTGTTGGTGAGGCTTCTGGCATTAGTGAACATGCACTTTATGCATCTCTCTTTACCTCTATTCCTTCCTACTAGATTGACTGTTCTAACCCCACCCCCCATGCCACCCCCAATTTTATTACTTGTGCCCAGGTTACTGTTTACACTATCTTCCCCTCCTATACAATGAATACCCTCCCCCCCAATCCCTAGTTTAAACACTCCTCCAAACCCTTCTAGCCATTTTTCTCCCCCAGCACGGGGGCTGCCCCCTCCCCATTGAGGTGCAGCCCGTCCCTGCATAGAACCTGTACCCAAACAGAGAATTTGGGCCCCCCCAGTTCTCCGGGAAACCCCAAAACCCCCTCCTTCCTACCCCAATTCCTGAGCCACTTTTTTTATTCCCAAATTCCCCCGTTGCCTCTTGGTGTGGCCCGTGGGTTACAGGCATTTAATTTTCAGAGAATACTACCTTGGAGGTCCTTCCCTTTTAAGTTGCAGCCTAATTCCCTGAAATCATTTTTAAGGCCTTCCACCTACCTCTAACTTTGTCATTTGTTAAATGAGCACCCATTTTGCTCATTCATTGGGCGATTGACAACATTTTTAGGGCTTATAAACTGGGGTATGCACTGCTGGTATTTATAAATGTGGATGTACAGTGGGTGCGGGGGGAAAATATTTTTGACCCCCTTTACAGTTTTCATCTTTGTTTCAAATTTCAGCCCCTTTAGTAAATTCAAAAAACTTCATTTTTTTTCAAATTTAAAGTAATTCTGCAACCCCCTCTTGACTGAAAAAAAAAACCCCGAAATGTAGACATTTTTTTCAAATTTTTTTCAAAACCAAAAAAATTTAAATAAACCAAAAAGGTATAATTATTTAGATGCTTTGCTCAGACCTCCTTTTTTTAAGTCACTTTCTGTCCATTTCCTTGTGATCCTCCCTTTAGATGGTTTTACTCCTTCAAATTTGAGTCCACCCAATTTAATTAAACTGATAGGACTTGGAAAGACACACACCTTCCAAAATAAGAGCTCACGTGCAAAGACAGCCAAAAGGAAAAAAACATGAGTTCAAAGGAAACCCGCCCAAGGGGTCAAAGACCGAAAATTTTGGAAGGCCCCAGATCTGGCCAAGGTTACAAAAGAATTTCTGCAGATCTCAAGGTTCCTAAGAGGACAGTGGCCTCCATATTCCTTTTAAAAAGGGAAAATGTTTTGGGGCCACCCGAAGGGTTTTCCCAGGGCCTTGCCATCCAGCCCCAAAATGAGAAAACATGGGAGAATAGCCATGGTGAAGAAGTAAAGAAGGAAAACCCAAGATCACTGTTTGGGTTTTAGCTCCAGAGATTTTTCGTAGGGGGATTGGAAAAAAAATTCCCCAAAGTCAAAATATCACTGCGCCCTCCA
>JARQOC010000003.1:659055338-659185823 GCA_033576535.1 Allobates femoralis | reverse complement strand
GACAGAGGTGGAGGAGGGGTGCGGAGGTGGACGACGGGCACTCTGTTTCGAAACGGAGCGCTCATCGTCCACCTCCGCACCCCCTCCCTCCACCTCTGCCTGTAACCTGTAACATGCATGGATGAAATAAAGAAGCTGCAAATACAACCATACAAGTGGTGAGTGCCGTCTCTTACCTTCTTATCTAGTATTGTGAATTAGCTTCCACGTATTTTGTAGCAATTTCTAGCAAAAAAATATACCCTTACAGCATAATGTGTCACCCTACCTGGTCAGGCGGCACAAATGGGGTACTGCACCCATAAATGAGTGTGCGGTTACCCCTGTTACAATGGAATGCAAATGTTCTTTAGGAGGCTCCCATCCTAGCACTTCCACACACACCCACTTAGGCAGATGGCAGAGGTCCCATACCCTAGGAGGGAGTTAGGGGAGGAGTGAGGACAAACGGCTGAGTTGCAGACTAGGCTGAGGAATGATGGAGAATGAGGATCCTTCAAGTGAGAGAAGGAGGAATCCCAAGGAGGGGGCCTGGAGAGAGAAAACAGGCAGCCCAGATGGAAGGGAGGGAACCCCCTGAGCACCCATACTCAAGAGGGAACACTGGTCTGTTTTACCGGAGCACAGTTTCCAAAGACGGCAAGGGAGTTTGCCCCCTCACCGAGAAACACCAGAGGTCGCGGACCGTTTACTGGCCCCGACACCATGTCAGGAGGAATTGTCACACCAGGATCCCCATCTACAGCGGGCCTGGTCCAAAGTGGGCACCTCAAGGCAGGCATGGAGAGCAGGACACACGGCAGATCCAAGCAGGCATTCCACGGGAGACTCCGAGAGACTTTGCAGCCCGTTGTGACTACCTGGCCAGCTATGTTGTCCAGAGACTGTTACCTACTGTGAACCGTATCACCATCTGCAACGTTCCAGTAAAGTACCCGGGTAGAGTGCACAAGTCTCCGTGTATTCATTGCTCCGCTGCACCCTGCTCATCCATCCATCACCAGCACCCCGATCATATCTCCAGTACATCCCTGCCCCGGGGGGTTAACTCCACCTGCAGGGAGCTGTACCATCAAGGCCGCTATACCACCACCCTCCGGAGGACTGAGGCGGTGCTGATGCCTAATCACCAGAAGCTGCGTCACTAAACTGCAATACAAACTTTATTCCCCTTCCCAACTCCCCTTTTCAAAAGCAGACCACCAGGGCCACGGGTCTGGACAGGCCACCGTTGACAACCCCACAGAAGCAGAAGAGGGCCCCGACAACCAAGTCCCCATACCCTGGGTGAGTCAATAACAGTTGTTTTCATATTTATTTCACAAATCAATAATGCACATGAAAATAAGTAACTGTAATATTTCTTATCAGACAAATTTGCTTCTTTTTCTCCCAGAATTGATCAGTTATTATCAAAATTTAAATTTTTTTGGTAAAACCTGTAAAAAAGAATATAAATGAAGGCCTTCCCATTATTGAAATATGAGATGGCAGATATTACTGATGAGATTTTAAAACAATAGGATTAGGGAGTGTGAAGACCATTCGCTGCAAAGGCTGAGCTGCAGGTAAGGTAGCACCCTGAGAAACTCTGAGACCCTTTACCCCTATACAGGGATTTGGAATTACAGCAGAGCCCAGGACATAGCTGCCTATAGGTGAGCAGCACACCTGAGCAGGGAGGTCATGTGGAAGGGACAAGACTAGGAGGTCAGATAAAAGACAAAATCAGGATCCAATCAGGATCCAAATGCGTAGTCAGAATGCAGCGTCAAAAACCGGAAAGGCAGCAAAAGTACAAAATCGTCAAGTGGTAGAAGGGTCAAAATCCAGGCAAAGGTCAGAGTCAATATAATAGAGCACAAACTAGATAGCTGGGAAAACCAAGGATATATCTGGTGGTTTGCAGGACAGGCCCAAGTGTATTTGAAGGGTGCAGTCCTCATTCATAAGCTGGAGCTCACAGCCTGATGACCTCATCTGGACCGCCCCTACAACCAGGCCAGATGGTTATGCGCAACTGGTACCAACCACCCCACTTCTGATAGAGAAACGATGCCTGCGCCCACCAGATGCCTCTGCAGTGATCTCTCTCCTGTAACCAGCATTATTCGCAGGAGGAGCATGGCAATGCCCAGCAACAGAGACAGAAACAAAATGAGCAGTTCCCAATGAGAACATGGCCCCCCTATCACCGGCACCACAAGCCAAAGGAATCCAGCGCCGCCTAGTGGCTGGGGCAGGGATAACAGTCACCGAGTTCGACGGCGACATGATAGTGAGGAGCTATAGGGAGAGGAAAGAGTTAGAGGCAGAGGGAGAAGTTAGAGACAGAGGGAGGAGATAAAGACAAAGGGAGGAGCTAGAGGCAAAGCTTCTACTTCTCTGTCTCAAACTTTATGCATAGAATGTTATAAAAGCCAACTTTTATCTCCTATCTTGTTAAGTTAAAAATCTGTATTCACTAAAGACAAATTATAGCTCAGATTTGAGAATTTTGAAATTGAAAGAACGGTCAAGTAGGAGAAAAAAAGCTAATTTGTCTAATAAAAGATTTTACAAAGTTGCTTATTTTCATGTGTACTCTTGATTCATGAAATTAAAATTAAAATGAAGGTCACCCTTTAATGTTGAAGATTAGAAATGTTTTTTATTTCACTTGCAACTCATTTGTGGTTATGAAAAATATTACCCATTGTGCAGCATGAAGATATCATTGAATAATTCAGTATGATGCTAGAATTGACTGTGAACCCTTAAAGAAGACACGGTGACCACTTTTATTTGCATTCTCATCACCTCTATAAAGTAACGATCACTGTGCATTGCTTCCCATATATTATTCTTTATAGTTGTTGTTTTTACTTACACACTGCTGCAAAGGAAGCATTTATTAGAAATGTTCGGCCGCTGGGTTCCCCCAAGCGACAGAGAAATAGATTTTGTTTGTTCTCTTTTATGACCGCGCTCTTGCTTATAACACCATTGAGAAGTAAGTACTGCAGTAGAGTTCAGGTGCGGTGCAAAGGTTTATTTGACGTCTTCTACACAAACTCAGCTATACGTTTACTTTGATGTGGTTGGTGCCAAATAAAGCTATTAACCAGATTTAACGGCAATTAGACATTTAATAATAGTACCTTCTGTTGTATCCCATGTACCCTATATAAATAAAGCTCAGATTGCACTTTAGAATTGCAGAATAATGACTTAACTTTGACTTTTCTGTTAGACTTTTGGGACAGAATATCTATCATGTTTTCATGTAAATATTGGGAGGATTAGCGACACATGACCAATGGTTACCTGAATACATGTGATGAAAGTAAGAACCTAGATATCTAAACTATAATACTGGAAATCTTTCAGTTTCTTGTCCTTGTGACTTTGAGCAAATCAAATTATCTCTCCATGTTGAAAATATTAAAATTAATCTGAGTAAGGTCAACCATTGTCAGAAAATCTCTCTATAGCATACAGCATATCCAGCAGGTGTATATAGCTTCACTTAAGTCCACTTGATGGCATATAATTGTGCTCTAAAATTGCAGCACATGATAGAAAGGTTATTCCCTCTGAGATGGTTATAAAGCTCAATTATTAGGAGAATCCGGAGTTCTATGGCTTTGTCTACCAAGTGGGAAATCAATAGGAAGTTGGATTCAGATGTGCAAATAAGGATAAAAGAATGACTATATTGTGTCATGATATAAATCAGTAACATTTAAAAACTCAATCCCGTCTTGGCTACCATTAAGGTACCATTACACACGGCAATTTTGCTAGGCAATTTCACTGGCAATTTGCTGGTTGCAGTGAAATCATGGACACATTGTTCCATTTTGTTGCTGTGTACAAATGTAACAATGTGTCCATGATTTCACTGCAACCAGCAAATTGCCAGCGAAATTGCCTAGCAAAATTGCTTTGTGTGAAGGTACCTTTAGAGATACTTGGGGTAATTTCTCCTTCAATTAATCTTACACTTTGGAAGGAAGCAAACGTCAACGCTTTCTCAGATATTTTGGTACGGTGACTCCCTCTAGGGTATATATAAAAAAACAAAGATGCGGCACCAATCTAAGCGCATTACCAATGTAACTCTCTGGTGCCCTTTTAATGAAGTTTTATGCACTCACCTCTTGCCATAAAACTTCAAGCATATGGTTTTTCCAAAGCCTCCTCACGCTTCGGATGTTTATCCAGGTCTGCTGCTTGCCTTGAATTGATCCTGTGTTGTGTCCTGCCACGGATTCCCACAGGCATAAAAGTTCAATAGGAGGTAATCCAATTCTTTGGTGGCTGCGCTCCCCGTGGTAATGATTTTAAGAACTTCTTGTCCACATACAAAATGTATTGCTCAAAACATACGAAAATATAAAAAACGGATACAACGCATTTTGGCGGGGACAATAAAATTGCTATCCACGAAAAATCTTGAAATACATAAAAGTTAACAAAAAAAGTAAATGTTTTAAAAAGTTTTTTTTTTTTATTTTAAAAGGGATTCTATATACTATACTTAATCATAAAGAGACATATTGGATCTACCGCCTTCAAACATTGCATCTCAATGGTCTCAATGATATTGTGGAAAGAATTTAGTATATATACATATATATTTAATCCCTTATAAAACAAAAACTTTTTAAAACATTTACTGTTTTTGTTAACTTTTATGTAATTCAAGATTTTTCGTGGATAGTAATTTTAGTGCTAAATTTTCTTAAGGTGGGTTTACATGTCACGATATCGGGCCCACATCGTATCCAACGACGCGGGAGCGCGCTTTTTGAGTGCGCTTTTCCCTGCATCGCATCGCCGGTTTACACAGCGCTATATCGAGATACAACGTCCCGACGATGTGTACGCCCCCCAACCCAGGAACGACCATTTAACATGGGAGTGAATGGGTGACGTGGCAGTACACATCAGAGTTGGGCTGTCACACAGCACGATCCGGCTCCAATCTTCATTCAATATCGGAGCATTGAATAGCACGCTCATTCAATCCCCGATATCACATTGACATCGTTCCTGCATCGTATTGGACGTTCACACCATACAACGTAGGAACGATATCGGGTCCAACGATCGAACCACGTGACTTTTCATTGAAATTGGACGCCGATATCGCAACGTGTAAACCCACCATTATAGTGGTTTTTGGCGTAGTGATTTGCTGTTTAGGGATGTTTGTTTTTACTATGTAATGAAGCACTATAGCTGAAGCGGACAATGAAACTGATTGGACATATGTGGCTATACCCACACTCTCATGTGAATACCTAGCAAGCTGTAATTAACCTTTTAATTTACCTATAAAGCAAAGTGTCATATGTATTTTTATTCAGATACTTGAGGAAGGCAGTTGTCCCTGCCTAATTGCGTTGTATCTGTTTTTTATATTTTCGCATGTTTTGAGCAATAAATTTTACATGTGGACAAGAAGTTCTTAAAATCATTACCACGGGGAGCACGGCCACCATAGAATTGGATTACCTCCTATTGAATCAGATATTTTAGTGGGAGACCACATACAATCTTTTTCTTCCCTAAAAAGAGAATTCAACCTACCTGCTACTGAGGAATTACCTGGACTTTTATTAGAAACACTTTAAATAACAAGAATTTAGACTTTTATATACCTAATAATATCAAAAATCTATTAAAACAGAGTAATAATGACATAACCTGGAAAACAAATACAATTTATCAGGTGTTGAATGACGAAATGTCAATGGACAATTCTAAATTGATAGAATGGTGGGAAGGAGATATAGAGCTGCATCGCCAATCCATAAAGGTACCGTGGCACGCGGCAATTTTGCAAGCAATTTCACTGGCAATTTGCTGGTTGCAGTGAAATCATGGATACATGGTTCCATTTCTACACGGCAACAAAACCGAACCATGCATCCATGATTTCACTGCAACCAGCAAATTGCCAGTGAAATTGCTTGCAAAATTGCCGCGTGTGACGGTACCTTAAGGGATCAGTTCTCTTTTATACTATCAGACATCTACTCATCCATCCCCTGAACCACGATAATAGAAACACAATATCAGGTATTAAATAAATGGTACCTCTCTCCGCACAAATTACACTCAATAGATCCACGCACCAGTATGATGAGTTGGAGAAATTTCGGATACAGGGGTACTATCAAACACATATTTTGGAACTGCAAAAAATTAGAACAATTTTGACTAGACACACAGGCCCTTCTCTACATCATGAAGCAGGTTTGAATGAAGTTAAGTACTTCCTCAGGGCAAGAGAAAACCATTTGGAACTTCATAATCTCTTTGTTCTTGATTTACTCAATTTCATCCTGACACACAATTATTTCCTTTTTTCAGGGACATTCTTCCACCAGCTCAGGGGCACTGCGAAGGGGAGTTCAGCAGCCCCATCGTATGCAAATCTGCTCCTGGGCTGGTGGGTGTGATCCGGTCCGGGTCTGTCCGGGAGGACCAAGACAGCCACGGACCGGATCAGCACACAGGACTGGGGGGCTAATATGCCCTCCGGTCCGGTGTGCAGCTGCAGCCGCTGACAGGTCAGGATCGTGGCGCCCGTAGTCCTGACTTATCAGTAGCGGGAACTGCGTGCACTGCACACCGGACCGGAGGGCATAATAGCCCCCAGTCCTGTGTGCTGATCCAGTCCGCGGCTGTCTAGGTCCTCCCGGACAGACCCGGACCGGATCACGCCATAGTGTGAAGCTGGCCTTATTTATTTATACATCACATGTTTTATTGGAGGTCTTGAATATTAACTTTGTTTCCATTTTTCTTTAGCTGGGGGTCTTTCTTATACTATGCTGTATTGGATGCAATGTGAGGACATTTTCCTTATATTGGACTTTGAGCTGAAAAGAAGTAATTATTGGTCCCTTTTTTTAGTAATGACCCACTATATAATTTGTTTCAAGGGGGTTATTTATTTATTTCTTCCATGCTTTATTATCTGTCTGTGCAGTCTGGGAGCTTTGCCTTCTATTGAAACTGGAAGTGTTTGTTGCTGGATTATTTTCCACACTCCTCCCCCTTACCTGTAGCCTTGGATATAGGATCAGAGGTGGTTTGTCAACATTTGCCCTCCTCAGTTAATATTGGGGTAAGACCTTTTGATGGGACTGTAGTAGTGGGATTCATTTGCCTAATAAGGTGAACACATTTATGAATCCTTTTCGCTCTATTTTTTTCTAACCTCACAGTTTATCTTGTCCCTTCAGATGTGAAATTATTGATGTTCCTCCGTGCCTGTTTCTGAGAGACTTTTCTATTGTGAATATTGAGATAAGGTATAATGTATGACAATGTGAGATCTTATTGTCTGATCAACATTTGGTAAAAGAATTTTTGATTATTTTGATATTTTTTGTTTATTATGTCTGATACTGTGAGAGTATAGCATCAATTTTTCTCTAGATGACCAAATTCCAAGTAATCTCATAGTGTGTATATTTCTTATAGTTATATATTAATTGCTGATTCTTTATACTTATAGGCAAATTGCTACAAATTCTCCTTCCTTCTGATGAGCCCCACTCAAATTGACGAGGCGAAAAAACATCAAACGTGGAGATAACGGAAGCAATTTCTTCTCCGGAATACAGACGTTCCATACAGACAGTCTGGAATTCTTCTTTTTGGAGGACTACATTTCCTAAAGTTAAGTCCTGCCATTGGAAAAGACTGTGTTTATTTTTTCCAAAACTGTTGACCCGCTTCTAAAGGGAGGGATTCTCCTAGGGAAAGCCGACGTTGAATAGGGGCACCCATAAAAAGTAAGGTATACTGTAAATACCTCCATTGTATGGTAGGGTCCAGATACTGAGGGATAGTAAAAAAAAACAAAACCTGATAAATTATACGTCTTGTACTGGAGAAGTAAATTTTAGATTTGATGTTTGTCTGTATTTTTGAATTGTTTTTTGACCATTTTAGAAGTTCAATAAAGATTCTTTTATTTTTATAAAAAAGTTGGTAATTAATATATTCTTTCTAGACACACAGGCCCTTATAAACATAATTTAAAAAACAAAAATGAATCTTACCATGCACTTTGCAATACTTTTAATTGGTGTACCTGACCATTCCAAAAGGGAACGTTTCTTGATTATTAATATTTTAGCTACAGCCAAAAATCTAATTGCAGTCAAGTGGAGTGAGGAAGATCCCTTTGTCATCGAAGCCTTACTAGACAGAATCTCATCTCACTGTGTGTTTGAGTATACCTTTGCTGCCGAAAGCAAAATACATAAAAAATATATGATAAAATGGTCATCCTGGATTTTTCTGTTTGCACCATTTCTTACTCTTGCTTAAAGTAATTTCAAACAAGACAAACTTTTTCCTGCTTTATTCTATCTAAAGTTGGTTCCTACTTTTTGTATGGTCCCTATTCAGATAGAGTTATAGTTACTCATATAATTCTAGACTTAGCAACTCACCATGTCTTTGTACATAGTTTTATTTTTTTTTAATTTTTATTGTAGATAACTTTCTTTTAATATACGTCACCATTATTACTAAACTTACTGTACTAGTTATATTCCTTTTTACTTTACTTAAAGTTTTCTTATCCCTTACCCTTACTTTCCCGTTAATGTATAATATGTTTAAATTTGTGGAAAACGAACACTTATAACTATGCTTGTATATTTATTTGTTATTAAGCCACAATAAAAAGATTTAAACATGATATAAATCAGTGTCTAAATAGGGCTTTGCATTTGGGAAATAAATATTACTATAGTATTTGTATATTAATATAAAAGATACATACCGTATTTTTCGCTTTTTAAGACGCACTTTTGTTTCCCCAAACATTAGGGGGAAACGGGGGTGCGTCTTAAAAAGAGAATGTAAAAAAAAAAAAAAATGTAAAATTAAAAATTACACATTACCGGGCCCGGGGGGTGCGGGTGCCAAGCGGGGGTGCTGGGGGCACGTTCCGGAGGGTGAGGGGCACGGGTGTATGGCCGTAGATGCGGGGGAGCACCGGCAGCAGTGAGCACTGGGCGCCGCCATGTTTTTTTGTGGGCGGCTGCATTCAATATGTGCAGCCGGCCAGTAGAGGTAGACACTGCAAATTGGCCGCGGGTCTCCTCTATGGCCGCGGCCATTTTGTTGAAGTCTGTGCTGCCTGCTACACATAGTGAATGCATCCGCCCAGAAAAAAACATGGCGGCGCCCAGTGCTCACTGCTGCCGGTACTCCCCAGCATCTACGGCCATACACCCGTGCCCCTCACCCTCCGGAACGTGCCCCAGCACCCCCGCTTGGCACCCGCACCCCCTGGAACCTGCCACCATTGGTAAGGCCTTATGTAGGGAATGGGGGCATATAAAAAAGATGGGGGCACTTAACAGGATGAGGGCATATATATACAGGATGGGGATGGGGATGGGGGCATATATATACAGGATGGGGATGGGGATGAGGGCATATATATACAGGATGGGGATGGGGATGAGGGCATATATATACAGGATGGGGATGGGGATGAGGGCATATATATACAGGATGGGGATGGGGATGGGGGCATACATAGGATGGGCGGAAATATTTTCAGGATAGGGCACATGTACAGGATGGGGAACATTTAGATAATATGGGGGAATGTATATTCCAGGATGGGGGTATATATACAGGATTTGGGACCATATTTACAGGATGGGGACATGTGTGCCATAATGAGGGTATATATACCAGGATGGGGGGGCATATGTACCAGGATGGGGACATATATACAGGATGGTGACATCTATACCAGGATGAGGGACCTCTATACCAGGATGAGCGATATATGTAGCAGGATGGGGGCATATATACCAGGATGGTGACATGTATGCCAGGATAAGGGACGTATATACCAGAATGGGGGGACATATATACCGGGATACCAGGATGGGGGTGTTTATGTACCAGGATGAGGGACATTTATACTGATTATAAGACAGACACTGGCATTATAAGACGGACCCCATTTAACATTAAAAAATTTTTTTTTTTCTCTTTTCCTTCACCAAATTTGGGGGTGCGTCTTATAATCAGGTGCGTCTTATAAAGCGAAAAATACGGTACTTTAGATGGCCACTTTATTAGAGACGCCCGTCTAGTAGCATAGTGGATCACCTTACACCTTTACAACTGTAGTAATTTATAGTGACATAGATTACAGTAGGTGATATAATCACTTTCTAGGAGGATTGGCCCATGCTGACAGGAGAGCTTCTTGACATTTATGTAAATTAAATTGTTGTTCTGACATTCTCCAAAATGCCACTTGTCACACAGAGATGTTCTACAGAACTGAGATCGTGGGATTATGAAGGGCAGGGGAGCAAGGGAAAAAAATCACTGCTATGTTGCTGGAAACATACCATAACTACATGACTCTAGTAGTATATTAGAGTAGTCACAAATTGGCAGATTAGTTGAATGCTCAAAGTAAAGGCTATAGCAATTTTTGAACAGAAAACCAAGCCGATTCAAGTTCTTAACAAAATTTGCATCAGCCTGCTTCATGTGACAGTTTTCCGAAATGTTGGCCCATTGTCCTTGACATATGTTCTGCTGATGATATTAGAATAAATGTCTAATTTTGTTTGGAATCTGGAGTGCCTGTATATTCTGTTCTACATATATAACCCTTGAGGCATGATGCATTGTCCTGCAAAAAATTGAAATTTGGGCACCCTTATTCAGGTAAGCCCTACTGTCCTATTACCTATCAATGATGTTGGAAGACCCAGGGAGTGCCAAGAAAACTGTCCCCACAGCACTGATCCATCTCCACCAGTCTGAACTGTTCACACCCCTCAGGGAAGATGAATTAACTCTTGAAGTTTACGCCAAATTCTGCTCCTTCTTTCAACATGATGCAACAAAACTATGGAGTCATATGACTAGACAATATTTTTCCACTGCTCAGCAATACAAATTTTTTGTGCTGTTTTGCCCACTGGAAACTTGCCTTTCTGTTCCTTTTTACAGTACTGTTACGCCACGAGTCATTTGCTATTATAGCTAGAGACAAATCCGCACAGCATTAACATTGAATCGAATTTCCTGAAATTTGCAAAATTTGAGATACGATTCACGAGGATCGGAAATAACAACATGTCCAAAAGCCATTTACCTCTCTGCTCACACATCAAAGAGTAGGTTAATGAAGAGCAGGCTTCCCCATAATGCCCTGCAGTTATGGCATCACATAATTTATCCCAGTATATAGAATGGAATACCTTGTAAGGTGGTGGCCAGTACCTTGGGTATCTGAGATCAGTGGATCCCAGTGGCGCACAGCTGGGCTCAAGTCTGGCAGTTTCTATGGTAAAGTCCAAGCAAAAAGAGAAGAAATGGGGGCACCACCTTCTGGGGGAACTCCGATTTGGAGGTGATAGCGGACAAACAGAGATCACTTTGGGGTGCTAGCAAGACAGTGGCTAGGTACTCGTGAGTGTAAGGGCCCTTGACGGTGGGTCACGAGCTTACGATATTCTGGCGCCATAATACCAACTGACACCTTACATCTTTATCTTAGTGTCAACCTGCATCTTTTTATCTTTTGCAGTTGAGGTTGTTTTCCTCTAGGGGGCGTCTGTCACTGTGTTGCATATATCAGTGCTGAACAGCCCGCCCGGTCTAATAGGAGGCGTCACCAATAGGCTGCTCAGACACTATGTAACACCTGAGTGTGGCAGGGGCCTAATGGTGTCCATGTGTCTGCATTCACCACCAGCCTCTCCCTGCATACATGGATGGTCGCTGGTTGCTACAAACCGCCCCCATGTTATAGGTTGCAGGGGTCTGTGTACCGGTGTCTAGACGCATGTACTACCTCCTGGGGAATCTGCAGCCACCTGCTAGATGCAAGGGGTAAAAAAAAGCGACCAATTTTGGTGAGTTTTTCTATTTTGATATTTAGTACCTATTCAGTTATTTTTGTCTAAAGCTAAATTATACATGTGTTATACATGTGGCTAGGTACTCGTGAGTGTAAGGGCCCTTGACGGTGGGTCACGAGCTTACGATATTCTGGCGCCATAATACCAACTGACACCTTACATCTTTATCTTAGTGTCAACCTGCATCTTTTTATCTTTTGCAGTTGAGGTTGTTTTCCTCTAGGGGGCGTCTGTCACTGTGTTGCATATATCAGTGCTGAACAGCCCGCCCGGTCTAATAGGAGGCGTCACCAATAGGCTGCTCAGACACTATGTAACACCTGAGTGTGGCAGGGGCCTAATGGTGTCCATGTGTCTGCATTCACCACCAGCCTCTCCCTGCATACATGGATGGTCGCTGGTTGCTACAAACCGCCCCCATGTTATAGGTTGCAGGGGTCTGTGTACCGGTGTCTAGACGCATGTACTACCTCCTGGGGGAATCTGCAGCCACCTGCTAGATGCAAGGGGTAAAAAAAAGCGACCAATTTTGGTGAGTTTTTCTATTTTGATATTTAGTACCTATTCGGTTATTTTTGTCTAAAGCTAAATTATACATGTGTTATACATGTGGCTAGGTACTCGTGAGTGTAAGGGCCCTTGACGGTGGGTCACGAGCTTACGATATTCTGGCGCCATAATACCAACTGACACCTTACATCTTTATCTTAGTGTCAACCTGCATCTTTTTATCTTTTGCAGTTGAGGTTGTTTTCCTCTAGGGGGCGTCTGTCACTGTGTTGCATATATCAGTGCTGAACAGCCCGCCCGGTCTAATAGGAGGCGTCACCAATAGGCTGCTCAGACACTATGTAACACCTGAGTGTGGCAGGGGCCTAATGGTGTCCATGTGTCTGCATTCACCACCAGCCTCTCCCTGCATACATGGATGGTCGCTGGTTGCTACAAACCGCCCCCATGTTATAGGTTGCAGGGGTCTGTGTACCGGTGTCTAGACGCATGTACTACCTCCTGGGGGAATCTGCAGCCACCTGCTAGATGCAAGGGGTAAAAAAAAGCGACCAATTTTGGTGAGTTTTTCTATTTTGATATTTAGTACCTATTCGGTTATTTTTGTCTAAAGCTAAATTATACATGTGTTATACATGTGGCTAGGTACTCGTGAGTGTAAGGGCCCTTGACGGTGGGTCACGAGCTTACGATATTCTGGCGCCATAATACCAACTGACACCTTACATCTTTATCTTAGTGTCAACCTGCATCTTTTTATCTTTTGCAGTTGAGGTTGTTTTCCTCTAGGGGGCGTCTGTCACTGTGTTGCATATATCAGTGCTGAACAGCCCGCCCGGTCTAATAGGAGGCGTCACCAATAGGCTGCTCAGACACTATGTAACACCTGAGTGTGGCAGGGGCCTAATGGTGTCCATGTGTCTGCATTCACCACCAGCCTCTCCCTGCATACATGGATGGTCGCTGGTTGCTACAAACCGCCCCCATGTTATAGGTTGCAGGGGTCTGTGTACCGGTGTCTAGACGCATGTACTACCTCCTGGGGGAATCTGCAGCCACCTGCTAGATGCAAGGGGTAAAAAAAAGCGACCAATTTTGGTGAGTTTTTCTATTTTGATATTTAGTACCTATTCGGTTATTTTTGTCTAAAGCTAAATTATACATGTGTTATACATGTGGCTAGGTACTCGTGAGTGTAAGGGCCCTTGACGGTGGGTCACGAGCTTACGATATTCTGGCGCCATAATACCAACTGACACCTTACATCTTTATCTTAGTGTCAACCTGCATCTTTTTTATCTTTTGCAGTTGAGGTTGTTTTCCTCTAGGGGGCGTCTGTCACTGTGTTGCATATATCAGTGCTGAACAGCCCGCCCGGTCTAATAGGAGGCGTCACCAATAGGCTGCTCAGACACTATGTAACACCTGAGTGTGGCAGGGGCCTAATGGTGTCCATGTGTCTGCATTCACCACCAGCCTCTCCCTGCATACATGGATGGTCGCTGGTTGCTACAAACCGCCCCCATGTTATAGGTTGCAGGGGTCTGTGTACCGGTGTCTAGACGCATGTACTACCTCCTGGGGGAATCTGCAGCCACCTGCTAGATGCAAGGGGTAAAAAAAAGCGACCAATTTTGGTGAGTTTTTCTATTTTGATATTTAGTACCTATTCGGTTATTTTTGTCTAAAGCTAAATTATACATGTGTTATACATGTGGCTAGGTACTCGTGAGTGTAAGGGCCCTTGACGGTGGGTCACGAGCTTACGATATTCTGGCGCCATAATACCAACTGACACCTTACATCTTTATCTTAGTGTCAACCTGCATCTTTTTATCTTTTGCAGTTGAGGTTGTTTTCCTCTAGGGGGCGTCTGTCACTGTGTTGCATATATCAGTGCTGAACAGCCCGCCCGGTCTAATAGGAGGCGTCACCAACAGGCTGCTCAGACACTATGTAACACCTGAGTGTGGCAGGGGCCTAATGGTGTCCATGTGTCTGCATTCACCACCAGCCTCTCCCTGCATACATGGATGGTCGCTGGTTGCTACAAACCGCCCCCATGTTATAGGTTGCAGGGGTCTGTGTACCGGTGTCTAGACGCATGTACTACCTCCTGGGGGAATCTGCAGCCACCTGCTAGATGCAAGGGGTAAAAAAAAGCGACCAATTTTGGTGAGTTTTTCTATTTTGATATTTAGTACCTATTCGGTTATTTTTGTCTAAAGCTAAATTATACATGTGTTATACATGTGGCTAGGTACTCGTGAGTGTAAGGGCCCTTGACGGTGGGTCACGAGCTTACGATATTCTGGCGCCATAATACCAACTGACACCTTACATCTTTATCTTAGTGTCAACCTGCATCTTTTTATCTTTTGCAGTTGAGGTTGTTTTCCTCTAGGGGGCGTCTGTCACTGTGTTGCATATATCAGTGCTGAACAGCCCGCCCGGTCTAATAGGAGGCGTCACCAATAGGCTGCTCAGACACTATGTAACACCTGAGTGTGGCAGGGGCCTAATGGTGTCCATGTGTCTGCATTCACCACCAGCCTCTCCCTGCATACATGGATGGTCGCTGGTTGCTACAAACCGCCCCCATGTTATAGGTTGCAGGGGTCTGTGTACCGGTGTCTAGACGCATGTACTACCTCCTGGGGGAATCTGCAGCCACCTGCTAGATGCAAGGGGTAAAAAAAAGCGACCAATTTTGGTGAGTTTTTTCAGTTTCTATGGTAAAGTCCAAGCAAAAAGAGAAGAAATGGGGGCACCACCTTCTGGGGAACTCCGATTTGGAGGTGATAGCGGACAAACAGAGAACACTTTGGGGTGCTAGCAAGACATAGTACCATTCTTGATTAAAATAGAGAAAAGGCAGCACTCACCGAAGTAGAAGCAGGACGGTTCTTTATTAGAGTTGCCAAGACATGGTGCAGGGAGGGGGCGGGGAGACCAAGTGACTACGGCACCATTTCGGGCTCTCGCCCTTCAATGGGTCACAGGTGCCCGGTAGTGCCGGCTCCCACCTTATATACGTGGAGCCAGACCGCCTACATAGCGTCACAACCAGTCAATCATAATAAAACACACATACAAGTGTTAAAAACAAAGTACATATAACAGATAACAACATAAGGATTGTCAGCAGTAGTTGTATACATCATTAACAGCAATTATATGCAGGATCGCAAACTTACACACTGTGTAGAGCGGACGGCTGCAACAGCGGCATCCAAGGGCACCGAAGCTTCCGGGTCACGTGAGCGGCGTCAGGTGACCAGATCACATGACCGCGAAGGAAGGAAATGTGATTGGTCTCCGCTCTCAATTCTAAGCACGCAAGCGCGCGGTAGCCATAGCAACTAAAAGCGCTGCTTATACCATTAAGAAGAGAAAGGGTCTACTAGAAGCAGCAAAAGGGCAAAAAGGCGCATAGAAGCGGAGGGGACAAAGGGGGTATGGGAGCATAAGTTGTACAAGGCTATCCAAATTTTATATAGGGGAACCCCATTACCAAAAGGATCAAAGGGCCGTCACAACCAATGCAGAGGCTCCCATAACCCGCCAGTGGCTAACAAAAGGGGCTACCATCTCAAGGTCGCCTAAGCTAGCTCTTATCCCCTCCTGTTTATTTAAAAAGCCTAGTGGTGCAGACCAGGGAACCCAGAGGTCTGCCATTCATTAACAAGCACTCAAGTAAACCCTGAGTCGGTGCACTCGGACGCCGCATGATGCCCTACCAGCAGACTAAGAGGGAGAGAAGATAAAGAATGTTAGTAAAGAAATTTTATATGTACACATATGCATAAATGTATGCATATATACAATTCTAACTAAAGACCCAAAAATAAAAATATCCTGATAAGGTTTTTCAAAGAGGTTCTTAGATATACAAATACGCCAGTCCCAAGGTATGGTAACTATCAGCCCAATAACCCACATAAATAAATTACGGGGTTCCAGGAACCGGACCTCTTATCATATTACAAGAACACGGCCATGTCGAGTTTGTCATTTAAACCCAGGGCACCTTGGGCATTAAGTTCCAAGATCCACCTAGCTTCTAGTTGCAATAAACGTTTATGATGATCACCCCCTCTGTCAGAGGGGGGTAATTTAGCAATCCCAGCAAATTTAAGAACCCCAGCATTGCCATCGTGTGCGTCATTGACATGTTGAACTAATCTAGGCGACCCCTTATTTTTGGAAATAGAGTTAAAATGCTCTCTAGCTCTAACACACATGGGCCTAATGGTCTTACCCACGTAGAACCTTTTGCAGGGGCACCAGATAGCATAGACCACCCACTTAGTGCGGCAATTAATAAAAGAGTTGATTTTAACATTTTGGCCACCTAACTCGAGGTGGCTGCCTGTGGCTAACTGTGGACACCAATTACAATGCCCACATTTGAAGTTACCCTGCAGGCGTTGCTTTCCTAACCAATTCTTATCATTATCCACACTGCGGAGTCTTTTCTGGACCAGCATGTCCCCTAAATTTTTACATCATCTATATGTGACTATAGACGTCGGGGTTAACTTGGAAAGAGTTCTATCTGCCTCCACAACATGCCAATGTCGTTTAATGGCAGCTGTGATGTGTCTGAACATTGGACCATGTGTGTAAGTTTGCGATCCTGCATATAATTGCTGTTATTGATGTATACAACTACTGCTGACAATCCTTATGTTGTTATCTGTTATATGTACTTTGTTTTTAACACTTGTATGTGTGTTTTATTATGATTGACCGGTTGTGACGCTATGTGGGCGGTCTGGCTCCACCTATATAAGGTGGGAGCCGGCACTACCGGGCACCTGTGACCCGTTGAAGGGCGAGAGCCCGAAACGGTGCCGTAGTCACTTGGTCTCCCCACCCCCTCCCTGCACCATGTCTTGGCAACTCTAATAAAGAACCGTCCTGCTTCTACTTCGGTGAGTGCTGTCTTTTCTCTATTTTAATCAAGTTTCTATGGTAAAGTTGGATTCCATCTCCAGATTTACCTGATAAGTGGATTATGCAGATCATTCTCAAACAAAATATTTGACTCTCCCTCCCTTTCCCAATTCGAAAAATTAAGATTGTTATATTTGTATTTTCCAAGTAATTAGAAACTTCCCAGCATTACTATTCATTATAAATACGGCAAAGCCAGAAAATTCGATTTTCAAATATTCAGCTCACCTCTAGTTATAAACTTTTCCTAATAAGAGGATTACCTTTTTGCCAGTACTTTTTTCTTAATCAGATCATTCTCAATACTTTATTAATGAAATTGTGACCCATGCAAGTTTAACACCAATCACCTTGCTTAATTTAATGTTGTTTAGATCTATTGATTTTATCATTGTAATGTGAATTTGTGGTGAATACGATCAATGGGAAACATGCTCACTTGATTTTATTCTGCAATCTTGAGTCAGAAGTCTGATTTTTATACAGGGAATCTCCAATTGAAGAATGGCAGATGTCTTTAATAAAGTTGGCATTCAGTGTAGCTTAATATTTTTAAGACATTACGCGGAAAGGTCATCATCACAAAATAAATTAAAATTGATAGGAATATATCTTCTTGTAAATTATTCAATAATGTACTATACGGTTCCTGGTTATGTAGATTATTTCATGCTTAATTTACCAAAAGGTACATTCTTTAGAACTTCTTTCCCATTATTGTCTGCAAAAATACTGTATTGGGAGGTTTTTATATATGTAAAAAATAATGTATACAATTCTTGTAGTTTGCATGTTTTTATTGATTGAGTTGCACTTGAATCAGGAGTCAGTTTCTACTGGAAATTTACCTACTACAAATCTAAATTTCACCTTTTAGAGAATAAATGCTAAAATATGTATCTGCATTGAAGTGAACCTGTCAGCAATGTTTTCACATATCAGCTGTTTCACAAGTCCCAAGGAAGATCTGTATAAAGTGAAAAAACAGCTTTTATTATAGTTACCTGGAGGACGGCCTGGTTCAATGGATGTCGCTGTTCTTCCCTGCTTCTTTAGAATGACGCGTCCTACATCATCCACTCACTGGATTTCATTGTGCACCTGCGCATGTGTACTTCTCTCTCCTGCTAAGCACAGAGCAAAGTACTGTATTTTGTTGGTACAGGAAAGGGTCAAAGAATGTTCACACATTCACACTAGGTGGGCATTCTTTGACCTTTCCCTGTGCCTGTACACTACAGTACTTTACTCTGTTCTCAGCAGGGTAGAATGAAGTATGTGTGCCCAGGACCGCAATGGAGGAGACTGTGTGTGAGTGACGTAGGATGCGTCACATGCCTGAAGCAGAGAAGAGAACGGCATTCACAGAGAAACAGGAGGTGTCGAACCAAGAATTATCTGTTGATCTGTAGGACAAAGTGGCGTTGTGTCCGCGCTGCCGTCAAAAGGATGACCAGACACAAGAAAGAATCTAGGCTGAATTGTGTCTTTATTCTTCCGACGTGTTTCGGAACCTTCACCTGGCTCCTTCCTCAGGGACACTCCAAGAGCCAGATGAAGGTTCCGAAACGTGTCGGAAGAATAAAGACACAATTCAGCCCAGATTCTTTCATGTCTCTGGTGATCCTTTTGACGGCAGAGCAGACACAGCGGCACTTTCTCCTACAGATCTACAGGTTCTTCACTACGGTTATCCGTGGAGGTGCGGTCCTTGCAGCAGCTGTCTTTTACAGGCGACTACATTGATTTCTGGCTATCATACTGGTTGTTGGTGACACAACTGAACCAGGTGAGCAGTTTTACTCACACATTCATTCACCTCATTATCTGGAGATAATACCCTATTGCGCATTTTCTCATTTTCACAGAACCAAGACTTATGACACACATCGAAATGGACCGACCCCCAGGTAACTATAATATAAGCTGTTTTTTAACAAATTGGCCAAGGGACTTATATACAGCATTTCAGAAGAAATGTTGCATATAGGTTCGTCCTGGTGGTGGCCACAGCTTATATGTGAAGAAACTGCTGACAGGTTCACTTTAAAGTTTCCAATCACTGTGTCCAAAGCAACAGGGACAGACATATTATCAGGGGCCCAAGAGGTAAGGGGGCCCATAATCACATCTAAGGCAGATAGAATTGTGCATTATGATGATCTATTGGACTACAAAGGGTCCATCTATTGTTCTTACAAAGAGGCCTTATTCTATCTATGTTCGCCGATGCAAAATACCGTACGTTTGCAACAGTAGGCTTAAATTATTTGAATCAGTTTATATCTTACAGAAATGAAGCTTCTTATAAGTTTCATGTTACAATAAATCACCCAAATGAAATGAGCATCTCATACAAGATTCAGTCTTGAGACAATATGTCTCATTTGTTTTTTCATCATTGTTTCCCTTGTTTTGTATTTGTTTCCCATTTACAGCAAGAAAAGTACTGAAAGTCTCAAAAACTAATCAGAAGAAATCCAACATTGAAATGCCCAATAAGCATGGCATTCTATATTTGTATTACCGTAAGACATTTATTGCCTTGTCTACTTTGTATTGAAGCAATACTTTATATTAATTACATAGTGCATACTTTGCCATAGTATTATGGGTATTATGACATAGATTATTAATGGGGCATCAGAGTGTTACATTATCTCATGACAATATAAACCCATTTACTGCAATGGAACGTCTGGTTGTGAAAGGTGGCAAAACTGATGTCTATTGCAGATGCAGGAGTTCAAACTAATTACCGTATATACTCGTGTATAAGCCGAGTTTTTCAGCCCAAAATTTGGGCTGAAAAGTCTCCCCCTCGGCTTATACACGAGTCAATACGGGGGGGGCTGTGTCCGGGGCTGTGGAGGCTGCAGGAGGCGGGGGGAAGCTGCTGTATGAGCGGCCCCGTCATGTGGGGCCGCTCATTAAATATGCACTGCTTCCCCCTGTCAATCAGCGGCAGGGGGAAGCAGTGCATATAGCCCCCAAATGCTGGCACTCGCCCCCCCTTGTAAGGGCCCCCCCCCGATGGTTATATTACCATTCCGGACTTCTGATCCGCGCCGCTCCTCGGTGCTTCATCCTCGCTGCTCCGTCCGTCTTCTACATCCGGGATCTCCGGCCGTCGCAGGCATATGACGTCATCGAGACGGCCGGGGATCCCGGATGTAGAAGTCGGACGGACGGAGCAGCGACGAGCACTGAGGAGCAGCGCGGATCAGAAGTCCGGAATGGTAAGAGAAGCGGGGGGGCCCTTGCAAGGGGGGGCGAGTGCCAGCTTTTGGGGGCTGCTGGGGACCCCCAGGGGGCTGCTGGGGACCCCCTGGGGACCGCTGTGTACCCCCAGGGGGCTGCTGTGTACCCCCTGGGGCTGCTGTGTACCCCCAGGGGGCTGCTGTGTACCCCCTGGGGGCTGCTGGGGACCGCTGTGTACCCCCAGGGGGCTGCTGAGGACCCCCAGGGGCTGCTGGGGACCCCCTGGGGGCTGCTGGGGACCCCCAGGGGGCTGCTGTGTACCCCCTGGGGGCTGCTGTGTACCACTGGGGCTGCTGTATACTACCACTGGGGCTGCTGTATACTACCACTGGGGCTGCTGTATACTACCACTGGGGCTGCTGTATACTACCACTGGGGCTGCTGTATACTACCACTGGGGCTGCTATATACTACCACTGGGGCTGCTGTATACTACCACTGGGGCTGCTGTATACTACCACTGGGGCTGCTGTATACTACCACTGGGGCTGCTGTATACTACCACTGGGGCTGCTGTATACTACCACTGGGGCTGCTGTATACTACCACTGGGGCTGCTGTATACTACCACTGGGGCTGCTATATACTACCACTGGGGCTGCTGTATACTACCACTGGGGCTGCTGTATACTACCACTGGGGATGCTGTATACTACCACTGGGGCTGCTATATACTACCACTGGGGCTGCTGTATACTACCACTGGGGCTGCTGTATACTACCACTGGGGCTGCTGTATACTACCACTGGGGCTGCTGTATACTACCACTGGGGCTGCTATATACTACCACTGGGGCTGCTGTATACTACCACTGGGGCTGCTGTATACTACCACTGGGGCTGCTGTATACTACCACTGGGGCTGCTGTATACTACCACTGGGGCTGCTATATACTACCACTGGGGCTGCTGTATACTACCACTGGGGCTGCTGTATACTACCACTGGGGCTGCTGTATACTACCACTGGGGCTGCTGTATACTACCACTGGGGCTGCTATATACTACCACTGGGGCTGCTGTATACTACCACTGGGGCTGCTGTATACTACCACTGGGGCTGCTGTATACTACCACTGGGGCTGCTATATACTACCACTGGGGCTGCTGTATACTACCACTGGGGCTGCTGTATACTACCACTGGGGCTGCTGTATACTACCACTGGGGCTGCTGTATACTACCACTGGGGCTGCTGTATACTACCACTGGGGCTGCTGTATACTACCACTGGGGATGCTGTATACTACCACTGGGGCTGCTGTATACTACCACTGGGGCTGCTGTACACTACCACTGGGGCTGCTGTACACTACCACTGGGGCTGCTGTATACTACCACTGGGGCTGCTGTATACTACCACTGGGGCTGCTGTATACTACCACTGGGGCTGCTATATACTACCACTGGGGCTGCTGTATACTACCACTGGGGCTGCTGTATACTACCACTGGGGCTGCTGTATACTACCACTGGGGCTGCTATATACTACCACTGGGGCTGCTATATACTACCACTGGGGCTGCTGTATACTACCACTGGGGCTGCTGTATACTACCACTGGGGCTGCTGTATACTACCACTGGGGCTGCTGTATACTACCACTGGGGCTGCTGTATACTACCACTGAGGCTGCTATATACTACCACTGGGGCTGCTGTATACTACCACTGGGGCTGCTGTATACTACCACTGAGGCTGCTATATACTACCACTGGGGCTGCTGTATACTACCACTGGGGCTGCTGTATACTACCACTGGGGAGACTGCTGTATACTACCACTGGGGCTGCTGTATACTACCACTGGGGCTGCTGTATACTACCACTGGGGCTGCTGTATACTACCACTGGGGAGGCCTGTATACCACTGGGGGGGCCTGTATACCACACTGCTGGGGGCTGTATACCTGTGCTGGGGTCCACCCTCGGCTTATACACGAGTCAATAGGTTTTTCCAGATTTTTGGGGCAAAAGTAGGGGGGTCGGCTTATACACGGGTCGGCTTATACACGAGTATATACGGTACTACATTGTAGCAAATCTATGGTCAGGAGGACTAGGTCAGCACTTCTTCAGACTGGCCAAACCATTTCTTTTATAGGGTTGTGTATGTAATTCGTATCAAGTCTATACACGAGATGAAAACTACATCAAATAACCTATTTGCATCTCTTATTTTACATATGGCTAAATTAGGAATTACTTTGATTGGCTACATGTTCCACCTGTTAAACACATTAGGCTTTTTTCTTCTCTGTCTTTAGCTGGTCTGCAAGTGAATTATCTCTTCTTTCCCACACTTGCAGCTTGAAGTCTATTAAGATTTCAACAGATCTAATACAAGACGACAGGCAATAGTGGGAATTTAATTTAGTGATAAAAAAACTAATCATATCTCAATACGTGAACATGGGATAGTTATCAGCCCGGGCAGATTGTTTTCATACTTCAATACGCTCCCTGTTACAAAGCAATTAACTGTGTCTCCTTTGTGAGATCAGGCATTGAATGTACAGACCTTTCCATTCTCTACTCACAGACCATGCTCCTTGGTTGCCTCAATTGGACAGCTATGACTTCTCGTTTAACGTTGACTCCACAGTGCGTTACTCAGTTTATAATGGACTAATAAAGCTGCATTTGCATACTTTGTACAATCTGGATTGTTTTAAAAACCTAGCATGAACAGCGGAGAATAGACAACACAAGTGGTATGGTATAAAAAGTTAAGGGTGTGAGACGTAATCTCTTAATAGCAGGCACTCCCAATGAAAGTAAATGGCTAGGGTCTGACATGGCAATCTGTTTTTCTGCCTTTTCAAAAACTGATTCCGTCTTTGGAAAATGCTAGGTTTGCATCCCAAAAACGCTATGCGTTAATGCATGCTGCCTATATGTACTATGCATTAACGGATGCGTTTCCCTTAGGGCCCCATGTTGAAAAAACGCTATGCATTTTTTTACTGCATCCAAAAATGCTGCTAGCAGCGTTTTTTGGTGTCCATTACAAAAACGCATAGCGTTTTTTTAGTGCACTTTAGAAAATGCATTTTTTTGCATTGGGGCCTATGGTTCCATTAATGGATCTGTTTTTCACAAAATTCTAAGTTGAAAAACGGATACTTTTAGCGAAACCAGGGCTCATGTGTGACCCTAGCCAATTTGGGTTTTAGTCTTGTGTTAAAGAACCACTGCAATGTTTTATTTTTTCAGTGCTGAATTATTGCTTTAAGTGTAAGCCCCCTCCTCCAGTCGTATGCTCACCTTACAGAATCTTCACCTCTAACTGATGCCACTTTAGTCCAGCCACACCATCTTGTGCCCGTAACTTCGAACTGGCCTGAAGTCAGAAGTTATGTCACAAGAGCTCAATGCATTTTATAGACTTGTATTAAGTTGTGACCTTCAGCGCGCTGAATGCTACATTGCAGCTTCTGGCAGGTGAACAATCCCCATAGACTGACAGTAGCACCGCTAGAAAAAGATGAAGCCTCTGGAAGGTGAGCATCAGATAGGAGTCAGGCAACATAGATTTAAAACACCACCCCAGTGGTGCAATTAAAAAAATAAACAAAAAGCTGGAGTGGTGCTTTAAATGTATATTTCAAGCAAAACTCAAAAATTACTTTTGAACAGATAATACTGCATTACTGTACCCTCACTAGTTATTCACTGGCTCACAAGTCCAGACTGAGGAGAACATGTCTTGCACTTAATAACACAGTGCATATATACATGTATACATGTATACAGCATATATCCCCTCATGCATGGACAAGTGCAGGCTTTTTTTTAAAGGAAGAATCAAATGCCTACTTACTAAATTTGACAATCATTTCCAACATATACAGTGCACAATGTTTATTTTATACCACTATCTAGAGTCCAACATGAAGTTCTGACAGTCTTGGGGAAGATAATTCATGTTTTCCACCCAAAGCGCTGCCACTATCGCCTTCCTCTTTGCTCTGTCCATAAGTTGCACTCATCTGCTGGGTAGTGGCATGGGCAAGAGCACCACAAAGACACTTTCTGAGTCGCAGGTAAGGAATGTATTCTACTGATATAATGACTGCCAACAGGCAGGCAGAGCAAGAGTAACAAAGTCTGTCAGCCTATATGCCAGCATTGTCCAAGGAGCAGGAGAAGCATTGTTGTGTTGCTGGAGTCCATAGAGGAATCAGATTGTGATTGGGACAACCACTTGGCCACTAATAACTGGTGAACTGTAAGTAGAATACCAGCTGCCTGCTTCTTCCCTAAATAGTTAATGAATAATTTGAAGGTGTGCTTTGGGTCATTGTCCTGTTGTAGGATAAAAGTGACTCCAATCAAGCGCTGTCCACAGGGTATGGCATGACGTTGCAAAATGGAGTGATAACATTCCTTATTCAAAATCCCTTTTACCTTGTACAAATCTCCCACTTTATCAGCACCAAAGCAACCCCAGACCATCACATTACCTCCACCATGCTTGACAGGTGGTGTCAGGCACTTTTCCAGCATCTTTTCAGTTGGTCTGCGTCTCACAAATGTTCTTCTGTGTGATCCAAACACCTCAATCTTTGATTCGTCTGTCCATAGAACTTTTTTCCAATCGTCCTCTGTCCAATGTATGTGTTCTTTTGCACATATCAATCTTTTCCTTTTATTAGCCAGTCTCAGATATGGCTTTTTCTTTGACACTGTGCCCTGAAGGTCAGCATCCCAGAGTCTCCCCTTCACTGTAGATGTTGACACTGGCATTTTGCGGGTACTATTTAATGAAACTGCCAGTAGAGGAGCTGTGAGGTATCGATTTCTCAAACTAGAGACTCTAATGTACTTGTCTTGTTGCTCAGTTGTGCAGCAGGGCCTCCCACTTCTCTTTCTACTCTGGTTAGAGCCTGTTTGTGCTGTCCTCTGAAGGAAGTAGTACACACCGTTGTAGGAAATCTTCAGTTTCTTGGAAATAGCCTTCATTTCTAAGATCAAGAATAGATTCTAGAGTTTCACATTAAAGTTCTCTTTTTCTGGCCATTTTGAGAGTTTCATAGAACAGAATAGAATGCCCCAGGTTCTCAATTAGCTCAAAAGAAGGTCAATTTTATAGTTTTTCTAATCAGCCAACCCGTTTTCAGCTGTGCTAACATACTTGTACGAGGGATTTGTAGGGTTTTCTAGACATCCATTACCCTTCTTACACAGTTAACAAACAGAATGTACCATTAAAACACTGGAGTGGTGGTTGTTGGAAATGGGCTTCTATACACCTATTTCATCACACATGTAAAATATAGGCTCCGTACCAAGTATTTGAGTGTTCGGGCGGGTACTCCACATGGGGACTTCACTGAGAAGTTTGTGATCAGCTTGATTTAGCCTTCTATTCCACCACTAGAACCTAGCACCTTGCTAGCTTATCCTTTACAATTCCTTTTCTGACCTAAAACTGCACTAAAAAGCTTGTATAATATGATTTAATAACTTACATCCAGTCTACGCCATAGACTGGAATGGGCGGTCCCCAGGGCTCCATTCTACCTCCTCGCAGGCTCTTAGCACACCCCGCTGGGCGTCATCATTCTGTCTCTTGTTCATCACCTTTTTTGAAATTTCCGCCTCCTCCATAGAGTTTGATGTGGCGGTTGGACGTCAATTCTGGTCTGGTGCATTGTGGATGTATGGTCCAGCTTCAATAGGCACACTGCACATGTGCAGGAGCTCGACCACACACCTGATAAGCCCCAACAATGCACCGGACCAGAAATGACATCCGCCCGGTGCATCATACTACATGGAGGAGGCGGGAATTTCAAAAAGAAGAAGAACAGGAGACGGAATGATGATGCACAGTGTGGCGTGCTAAGAGCTTGCGAGCAGGGAGAATGGAGATCCGGAGACCACCCATTCCTGGATGTAAGTTATTAAATAAATTTATACAAGCTTTATAGTGCAGCCTTAGGTCAGAGAGGGATGGTTAGGGTTGAGCTGGCAAAGTGCAGGGACAGGTAGTGGTAGAATAGAGGGCTAAATCTAACTGACAGGTTCTTTTAAAGGATTATACTCACCTGTCTTACTGTTGCTGTCATTTCCAAGTCCCCCTCTTATCCTCATGTAATATTCACTGCATTGGTTGCTGAACAGCCAATCATAGACGCCCATTGTCTGTGACAACATCTGTGGTTGGCTGTTGATTCCCCACCCACTGTGCCAACAAGCAATCACAGATGCTGTCACAGAGACTGGGAGTCTGTGATTGGCTGTTCTGCAGGCAGTACAGTGTGGACCCGGAAGTGACAGCAGCACTGATACAAGTAAGTATAATGCTTTAATCACAGACTTCTATAAAAACTGGATGCAGGTGGATATTTTATTTTAATGGATCTTCGCCATAAACAAATAAAAAATGCTTTACTCCTCCTGCAAGGCACTGATAGGTTCTCATTTTGCCTTATGTTAGATGCAGCCTTGGTCATGATGTGCTATGTGATGATGTTATACAACACTCATCCTTACTGACAGAGTTTTTGGGGGCATTGAGAAAATACCCCTAAGTATATCTGTCATGCATTGCTTCACATGTTGGCAATATTCTGTAGACTTTGCCTTAGTTTTTTTAGATGCACATCATATAAAAGTGAATTAGTACAAATAAATACAAAATAATTAACAGAAGCAAGACAGAGAAGTACGAGCAGGCTACTTAAAGATTTGGCAAGAAATTATTGTAGTAATTATAATCCCCTTTTATCTGATTTGATCATTTTAAAGCCATGCTAAAATGTCTTCATTTTCTAGGACAATGTTTTTCTTTTGTGGCTTCTGTTGCAGTAGAGTAATCTAATCTTGTATAATATGTTCATACTGTATCTAGCCACAAGAGTGCACCAAAGGGAAAAAAAAAACCTTAAACATCCAGGCCTCTTCCATCTTCTTATATCCATTTTTCCCATAAAATGTCTAAAACCATATTAATTATTGCCAGGTTAAGCTAAGAGCCTACTGGGAGGTGATTGGTGTCGGGAACAGGGCAATTAATAGTTAAAATCACAATCTAAAGCCTCACATTTCCCTGAGGAGAATGAATTCAAGCCAACCCTGACTTCCCATTGCTTAATCATTCTTCGATAAGGATCGCCGGATGAATTATGGATTTGTGCTGAAAGGAACCTTATCAGCAATTTCCTCTTTTATTTGTATCCTTTGTTTCAAATAAAAAAATGACAAAGGGTTGGAGGCGAATGAAAGGAGTCTGAACAATGCAATGTCCTTTGGAAAGAATACTGTTCTCAGTATATTAGATTTCACTCGGCTCATACTCGCAGTCAAAGCAGTGTGCTGCTGACACAGGAGGCTTATAGATCCTGGGCCTATCACAGAAACTAAGGCATGTGATTACTGATAAGCTGTAATAGTTCATGCTGGGTTCTACCAGATCTAGCTTTATGATACTTGTCCTGGAAAAAATGTGCGAATCAATGGATTCACTAAGGACACAGCGGGTCACAGATGGAAACGGGGCCAGACGTTTTCTGTGCAAACAGACGCTTTACTTAGGGACACCAAGGTCATGGGGATAATCAGGCATCTCTACTTCTCAATAATCACCAAAAGAAATATCTACATGCACTCGCTCCTGAGGACCAGGGCCAAAGTGCTGTCCCAATGGCTCCCTCTAGTGTACTCAGAATCACAAGAACAATTTGCCTACTAGAGGATGGATCAGGAACAGAGGAAGCATTTCACTACTAAACCAATGTAAACTTGTGTGTGCATAACAGAGCGTGTTTTAGGAACAGCACTATGACTAACAAACTTAGCACAAACCCTTTATCCACGATATGTATACACTATAGCAGAAATGATACCGGGTATCTAACTCACGATACTTTGCAAGTATTTTTGAGTCCGGTACAGGTCTGTGGAACAGGCTGCAGCCTATTGTCTTCATTTGGCACTAAAAACAGTACTCTCACATTACCCTCCAAAAATTGCATACGCAGGTCCTAAGCTTAGGACTTATTGTTACTGTTGTAAACCCAAAGATAAGCAGGTCTATCAATGTTTGTTAGATACCGGAAAAAACAGCAATCTCTTTCATGTACAAATCTCTGTGGGCAGCTTTCTGTCACACACTATGAATGGTCCCATCTCATGTCATCAACACTCGGCGATGTCGCTTTCAAATCAATCCTCCCTCTCACAGCACACTCTTGCTTCTTCTGATGGGAGGAACTGTCACAGCCCAACACTATCTCATGGTATCCATCAACACCGATAAGGCTAACCATCGAAAAGGGAGCCTACAACTGCAGGTCCTCATGTTACTTGCTGTCTGTCCAGTCTGCCTCCGGCACACCCTTGCAGAACATTTTGTCCAGTCTGCACAGGGGTCCCTCTGGTGGCCAGGAGAAGACACCTCAGGTTGTGTTATCTGTACACTTTCACAAAAAAGACATCTGTACTTGGTCAGGTAACAAAAGAGTAATTACACATATCTTATTTAGTATTTGGATGTCAAATTTGTTATTCTTTTTTTGTATAAATTAATGTTGTTATGAC
The DNA here is from genome assembly GCA_033576535.1 of Allobates femoralis. Lineage (NCBI taxonomy): Eukaryota > Metazoa > Chordata > Amphibia > Anura > Aromobatidae > Allobates > Allobates femoralis. Next base: position 659,156,623 of record JARQOC010000003.1, on the reverse strand, counting down.
CCTAATCATTGGACACATGACCTTATGAACACTCCCTTTTAGATTTCTATACTTTTAAAACAGTTGAATCTGTAGAAAATAATATTTGGCAGTAAGTAAAGGAATTAGTATTCAAATGTGTGTTGTTTTACAATTGTAGCTTAGAAACAAAATCATGTATTAGATTTGTAATAAATGGGTGGTTTTATTTCTTTTTTATGATTTAAAAGATTTGCTTGGAATTAACATAATGATGGATCTTTCTATAGGATACATTGTTTACATTGTATACATCCGTCCATTACTTGGAGGAAATAATGGTTGATTAGGTGAGGGTTCCAGGTGTTGGACAACCACTGATCTAACATTGATGACTTATCCCGTGGATACATCATCAATATGTTTGTCCTATACAACCCTTCAATTTCCTATTATTTAAGAAAACATATATTGGGACATCTGTCTTTGGCCACAGGCTCAATACAGCAATTTCGCGAAAGGCACTTCATCTCACAGACTTTCGAGAAACCGTGACACTCTTTATCCCCTATACAGGGATCAGGATTTACAACAGGGTCCATAAGATTGCTGCCTATGGATAGTCTGCCATCCAGCGGTACAAGATATCAGGAATAATGGTATCAAATCCACACTGCTGCCAAAAAATCCCATTCAAAGAGATCGTTGTAGCAAATGGTGGTTTATTCTTTATTATTTCAAAGCGTAACCCTGCTTCTTCATCAGGAAATATACACCAGTTCTGATGAAGAAACGGGGTGTTGCTTCAAAATAAGTAGAATAAACCACCATATACTACAATGATCACTTTGAATTGAATTATTTGGCAGCAGCACGGATTTGATACTATTTTTCTGATATCCCGAATAATCGACTTGCCTTGGTGCATGTGGTTTCTGCGGCTGCTGCCTCTAAGGCTGCTTTCACATCAGCGGTTTACGCTGATCGCGGCAGTTGCGGTGAAAAAAACGCAACTGCCGCAATTACCGCATAACTTGCGGCAAGCCCCATACAATGTCTATGGGTCTTGCGGTAAGTGTGCGGCAGATGCGCCAAGTGCGGTTTTGGCACTTGCCGCAGGTGCGGCCGCGAAAAAAACGCGGTATGCCGCGTTTTTTTCGCAGCCGCACCTACCCGCAAGTGCCGAAACCGCACTTGCCGCACCTGCAGCAAGCCCCATAGATATTGTATGGGGCTTGTCGCAAGTGAACCGCAAGTGCGGCCGTTATGCGGTAATCGCGGCAGTTGCGGTTTTTTCACCGCAACTGCCTCGATCAGTGTAAACCGCTGATGTGAAAGCAGCCTAATACTTTAATTTGGTTGTGTGTCACAACCATACAAGGTGAGCACTATATCACTTCCCTGCTAATTCTTCCTCTCCCTGGTTAAAACCTTTTTGCACTTTTCTTTTCCACAGTTTATTGCTGCTATCCAGTGGTACCAAACAGAGGCTGGATAAGTTACCAAGTGGGGTCAAAGCCGGGAGGTCACAAAAGATCAAAATCAGGATCTCTTAGTGTAGTCGGAAAGCTGGGTCAAAATCAAGAAGGCAGCAAGGTACAAAATTGTCAGGCCGGAGAAGAGTCCAAAAAATAGACCAAGGTCAAAGAGGAAAACATCAATACAGAACAGGAGAACAACCAGATCAAACCAGGGAAGGGCAAGTAATGTCTGGATTATTTGTAGACTGTTTTGGGTCTTTCTCTTTCTATTGCTGAACTGTGAGCTCTGATATACTCTCAATACCCTAAAACCAAATTTAAATAGCTGCTGCATTCCTTGTATTGGCTTTTATCTTGGCTGTTACGCCTCTTCCTGATGAGCAGCACTATGTTATATTACAGCTTTAAGTGATTTGTGTGAATCAAATTGCAAACTGCTCAGATTTGCTGTGAAGTGCGAATTTCATAAAATTTGTCATGAATATTTAAAAATTTCCCTTATTGTCTTCAAATGTTTCCTTACCATCCTCTGTATTCCTATGTCAGAAAATTAATGATCAAAGAAATGATGGGAGTGCTGGTGTCTCACGGTCCGCGCTGCTCAGGGTTAAAATAAACTCACCAAAGAGCCAGTTAGATCTCCATCCTTTTTATTCCTCCTTACTCCTACGTGTTTCAGCGCCACACCCGTCGCCTTCCTCAGCGCCACACCCGGCTCCGGGTGTGGCGCTGAAACGCGTAGGAGTAAGGAGGAATAAAAAGGATGGAGATCTAACTGGCTCTTTGGTGAGTTTATTTTAACCCTGAGCAGCACGGACCGTGAGACACCAGCACTCCCATCATTTCTTTGATTCATACCACTATCCAGTGGTCGGTGGAGGTCCTGCAGCAGCTGGAACATTGTTTCCTAAACGCCTTCAAACCAGTTGTGGGGATCACAACTGGATCAGGTGAGCGGCTTCACAGCACCTCCATTTTACACAAGTGTCACTAGTGATAGGGCACTATTGCGCCTCTTGTCCCCCTCCTTATTTTATCTTCATAGAAAATTAATGATGTATGTCTGTAAACCTTTAGTTTGCAAAGCCTAAAGAATTATAGCCCTCCTGTGTCAAAGATGTTATGAAATCTTTTTTTTTCATTTCTGGCAATGGCAAATGTAGAGAGAATATCTAGTAAACAAGAAACCTGACACTAGAGGTATTTGTTACAGCTCAAACCAGCTTTAAACCAAGGGTGTTGCTCAAATCATGTCTATTTAGAAATGCAATCCATGGGTACAATAGAAAAAATGATGGCACTCACCCTGGTTGTTGTTCACGTGCAATTTCTTTATTCCATGCAATAGAGTGGGTTACATGCAGTTAAGGAGGAAGGGGGGTGGGTGCGGTGGAGGACACCATTGCATGGAATAAAGAAATTGCACGTGAACAACAACCAGGGTGAGTGCCATCGTTTTTTATTTTCTATCCATAGAGACAATATCTATGTGCACAAATGCCATTGCACATGTGCTGCCGAACTGCTGAAACTGCATGAGGAGTATTGCTGGACCGGTATTTTTTTGTGGTTTCAAGTCACACGTGTTTCTGCATCGAAGCATTTTATGACAATCTTCTTGTTACCCTGGCTCTGCAGCAACCTCTTCCTTTTTTAGATCCACAATGCTGACAGATGCACATTATTGGATATCTCAAGCTGATTCAGTAATGATTCTTAAAGGGGTTTTCCACTTTTGGGGATATTTTGTGTCACAATCTCCACATTGCCTGTGTTGTTCTAGGTTTGTGGAGACTGTCAGGCTGAGCTGGCTCTGTGCCTCAATCACCTGAATCCAGCTCCCTTAATTAATAGCCTATTTAACCTAGCTTGCAGCTCTGCTCTGGGTCAACTATGCATTTGCTTTTGGCTGTGTAGGACTTAATCTCTTTGTGTTCTGAACCAGACCTTGCCTGACTTTGTTTCTTACCTGGACTTGACCCTCTGCTAGTGACCTGACTTCTCTTTCTGTTTTGTACCTATGTACTCTGTTTCTGTCTCTCCGGTTTCCTGACTTCGGTTTGTATTGGATTTTGCTTCTGTTAACCCTTTGCTGTACTGCACCATTCCCTGGACCTGACCACGGATTGATTTGACCTTTCTTTACTAGCAGTAAGTAGTATAATTGTTATATTTACTTTCAATTTATTTCAGTTAGTTTTCTGCTCCTCTGAGACTATTTATTACTTGTGACCAGGGTCACATTTTGTAATTAAGTCAATGTAAGTATTTGGGGCTTTATATTTTATTTTGCAATCAGGTTTCATTAAACATTTTTGCATTGTTTGCCGTGTATGGACACATGACATTTTCTGAGCTCCTATAAGCTGATCTATGACTACAGACCACATCAAAGTCGATGGAGGGAAACAAAGAAAATTTAAGACCTAACTGCAAAAATTTTAATGAAACACAACTGAAAAAAATATTTCTACCTATACTTTATATTTACATCTAAGGCCCCTTTTACATCTGCAGAAAACCGCATCTGCTGCGTCTATCGCCCAACGGCCGCACTTGCAGCAAGCCCCATGCATTCTCTTGGGGCTTGCGGCAAGTGCGGTATTGCTGCAATCTGCCACTTGTCGCAATTGCTGCCGTGAAAAAAAACGCAGTCAGCCGCATGGGGCATGGGGCTTGCCACAAGTCAAGTGCGGCCATTAGGTAGCAGATGCGGCAGATGTCAGATCTGCCAGATCCGGACAGAAAGGCAAATGTGAAAGGAGTCTAAGAAATGTATTGCATAAATTAGATCAACTTCTTTAGATTTACCCAAAGCCAGGCTTTTTACTGTACGATCAAAATAAATACAACTTACAGTCACATATTTTAGACTATTTTCTGCATTTTTGTCAGAAATTAAACAGTTTAGGAGTCACTTGGCACAAATTTTGCAATAATTTAACATTGCCAACATCATTTCCAATGCAGGAAAGACAACATTAAGCTTTGTACACAATCCACTGGTAGTATTTTGACATTTGATGGCTGTGCAAGGACGCCGGAATGTGGCTTGTATATTACATAATTTTTTGCCAATATATCACTGTGCTCATATCCATTGTTTCATCTACGGAACCCTTCAGCATGTGTTAATGGGTACAATATTGAGTAATTCAATGACACCCCCTTTCTTTCATGCACACATCTTTGTCAGACATGAGATTGGTAGTCTACCGCACAGTTGTCATTTGGTCAACAACAAAATAATGAGGACACTAGCGGGAAGATTCAACCTTTGTTAAAACACACCAACATCCACTTCAGAAATTTTAGGCCAATAATATTGGAAGCATTACTTTTGAAGTAAACCTGCTAAAACCTGGCTTATTTATGGTGTTATGGTGTTAAAGAAGCCTTCAGTGACATTAAAACCTGTTAAGAAAAGGTGGCAGTCTATGCCTCAGTGCAAATGGTGATTGCAATGATCATTTCTTACTCTCCTTACCTAAGGTTAAATCAAAGTTTCATGGCTTTTTTTATGAAACGTACTGAAGTATCTCTTGATTTTTTTTCTTCCATTACTTGAAATTCAGGAATATTCACATAACCTCTGTGAAATCTCATTTATACATAAAGATGTTGGATTCTAAGAACACGTTAAAAGCTCTGAGCAAGAGATTTAAAGTGGCAACTTGTAGTTAATGCATACACCGATCCATTACACATTTAGCTACAGTACTTCCCATCAGATTTTTCAAACTTCAGATCTCTCATCTACTATATAATTGCCTAAGACGTTTTCGTGTCGGACCCCGACAACGTGCCGTGGATATGTCACACTCTGTGACGTCATCACGGCGAAGCATTGGCCGCGTAGCGGCCATTGCGAGCCGCTGACGTCACCACGCACGAGCAATGGCCGCGAAGCGGCCATTGCGAGTCGGTGGCCGAAAATAGAACCAGAGGCTCGGCCACAAATTTAGCGATGTACCGCTGAGGTAGCGCGAGCAATGGCCGCGAGGCCATTGCGAGTCGCTACCTCAGCCGCCCTGTGCCCCTGTGCCCCTGTGCCTCAGTGCCTCAGTGTGCCCCTCTGCCTCCCGCTCCGAACCTGTGCCCCTGTGCCCCAATGCCCCTGTGCCCAAGTGCCCCTGTGCCCCTGTCACCCCCGCCATCCCCTGTGCCCCTGTGCCTCTGTGCCCCTGTGCCCCTGTGCCTCTGTGCCCCTGTGCCCCTGTGCCCCTGTGCCTCTGTGCCCCTGTGCCCCTGTGCCCCTGTGCCCCTGTGCCTCTGTGCCCCTGTGCCCCTGTGCCCCTGTGCCCCTGTGCCCCTGTGCCCCTCTGCCTCTGTGCCCCTGTGCCCCTGTGCCCCTGTGCCCCTGTGCCCCTCTGCCTCTGTGCCCCTGTGCCCCTGTGCCCCTGTGCCCCTGTGCCCCTGTGCCTCTGTGCCCCTGTGCCCCAGTGCCCCTGTGCCCCTGTGCCCCTGTGCCCCTGTGCCCCTGTGCCTCTGTGCCCCTGTGCCCCTGTGCCTCTGTGCCCCTGTGCCCCTGTGCCTCTGTGCCCCTGTGCCTCTGTGCCCCTGTGCCCCTGTGCCCCTGTGCCCCTGTGCCCCAGTGCCCCTGTGCCCCTGTGCCCCTGTGCCCCTGTGCCTCTGTGCCCCTGTGCCCCTGTGCCTCTGTGCCCCTGTGCCCCTGTGCCCCTGTGCCCCTGTGCCCCTGTGCCTCTGTGCCCCTGTGCCCCTGTGCCCCAGTGCCCCTGTGCCTCTGTGCCCCTGTGCCCCATTGCCCTGTGGATTACCGCAACCGCGCCGCATATTAACTCGCTGGCTCAGTGCGAGCACTTGCGGCGCGGTTGCGGTAAAACCCATAAGGATTACCGCAACCGCGCCGCATTGCGAGTCGCTGGCTGAGTGCGAGCACTTGCGGCGCGGTTGCGGTAAAACCCATAAGGATTACCGCAACCGCGCCGCATTGCGAGTCGCTGGCTGAGTGCGAGCACTTGCGGCGCGGTTGCGGTAAAACCCATAAGGATTACCGCAACCGCGCCGCATTGCGAGTCGCTGGCTGAGTGCGAGCACTTGCGGCGCGGTTGCGGTCAAACCCATAAGGATTACCGCAATTGCGCCGCAAGTGCCAGTTGCGGCGCGGTTGCGGTAATCCCCATAGAAAGTATAGGGGGACTTGCGGCAGGTGCGGCAAGTGCGGTTTTGCCGCACCTGCCGCAAGTCCCCCTATACTTTCTATGGGGATAACCGCACCGCAGATGCGGTTTTTTAATAAAATAACATAATTTTAATACAAAAAAAGTCACTTAAAATACAAAATAATACATAAATTTAATAATAATAATCGTAAAAAAAAAAATAAAAATAAATAATAAAATAAAAAATAATAATAAAAAAAAAAAAAAATTACATTAAGATATTAATTACATTAATTTATTAAAATATAAGTATTGGACCCCCCCAAAAGTATTGGACCCCCCAAAAAAATTATGTGACCCCCCCAAAAATCCCCATAGAAAGTATAGGGGGACTTGCGGCAGGTGCGGCAAGTGCGGTTTTGCCGCACCTGCCGCAAGTCCCCCTATACTTTGTATGGGGATTACCGCAACCGCACCGCAGATGCGGTTTTTTAATAAAATAACAATTTGAATACAAAAAAAGTCACTTAAAATACAAAATAATAAATAAATTTAATAATAATAATCGTAAAAAAAATAATAAAAATAAATAATAAAATAAAAAATAATAATAAAAAAAAAAAAAAAAAAAAAATTACATTAAGATATTAATTACATTAATTTATTAAAATATAAGTATTGGACCCCCCAAAAGTATTGGACCCCCCCAAAAAAATTATGTAACCCCCCCAAAAATCCCCATAGAAAGTATAGGGGGACTTGCGGCAGGTGCGGCAAGTGCGGTTTTGCCGCACCTGCCGCAAGTCCCCCTATACTTTGTATGGGGATTACCGCAAACGCACCGCAGATGCCGTTTTTTAATAAAATAACATAATTTTAATACAAAAAAAATCACTTAAAATACAAAATAATAAATAAATTTAATAATAATAATCGTAAAAAAAATTATAAAAATAAATAATAAAATAAAAAATAATAATAAAAAATAAAAAAAATAAAAAATTACATTAAGATATTAATTACATTAATTTATTAAAATATAAGTATTGGACCCCCCCAAAAGTATTGGACCCCCCCAAAAAAATTATGTGACCCCCCCAAAAAAAGTATGTGACCCCCCAAAAAAAGTATCTGACACCCCCAAAAAAGTATGTGACCCCCCCCCAAAAAATATGTCACCCCCAAAAAAAGTATTGGACCCCCCAAAAAAGTATGTGACCCACCAAAAAAAGTATGTGACCCCCCAAAAACTATTCACACCCCCCCGAAAAGTCCTCACACCAGCTATAACTACTATAATCAAATTAATGCACATTCTAGACACCCGATGCATTTGCATCGGGCTCACAGCTAGTTTTGAAATAAATGTATATTGAAGCAGTCAGATATTAAACTTAGTTGTACCCTAGAGAACACTTTCAACTTCTGGCAACTAAATCACATACATAATAGGAAAAATACAGAGTTTTACAGAAAGGAAATAGAAGCACCTGTGACAGGGTAGATGGATACTTTAAGGAGATGAGGAAGCGTCTATTCATTGAGGATTAAATAGATTGACACTATTTCCCTATGAAGTACCTTCAGACGTCTTCACTCCTTAACATAAATGTCTATTGCATGATAGGGTAGAGTTTTAGAAGCGTGTGAACACATTGACAGTCGGATCAATAAACAAATGCTTTGATGTGCGAACTAATGAGTTTAAAAATATATTTAAATCATTAAAGTTAATATAATAAAGTAGTATGCAGAGTATAATAAAATTCAGTTTATCTACTGCTCTTGTCATCTTTAATGATAAAGAGTGAAAATTTGAGCTCTATTATTTCCTTGGAGCTTTGTATTTACATGATCATAATGAAATATTTTTGCACACAGAAGCCGAAATAGTTTAAAATAATATAGAAATATTGCCATATTTCTTTACTGGCAATGTTCACAAATGTAACAACAGGGAGTACAACCATAACAGTTTCACAGTTTAATTAACTTAGATAGAAAACTGTGAATTTATCCTTATGCAACCTGTCTCCCTGGGTGAATAGAAGCTAAATTATCACTTTTCATCAAGGGGTTGTCTACCACTTGGACAATCCCTTCTCAATCGCTATGTTTACCAATACTTAAAAAATGACTGTTCTAGCAGTGTAAGCACTGGCTCTTCCGGAGGTTGCGTGTCAGTGTTATGTCACACGTTCCTGCCGGCAAATCAGCGTCTGCTTCTCCCCTTTTTGGATGAATTACATACATTCAGAGGAATCAAGAGTATCTGCAACCTCATTCCTACAGATGTATGTATTTACGTATTTAACTCTGGCACACACAATATAAGAAAAGATGAACAATAAATGGTTTAAAGAACTCCTGTTTAAAGAGATTTCAGGTACATCGAAAGTGCTTGAAATGACGTTTCGGCTTAATCTCTGCCTTTTTCAAGGTTTTCACTACAGAGATGTATAGCAAAGACACAAATGGAACAAAAATAAAACAAATGTATGAGTAAAGAAAGTGACATGCCTTTGTTTACAAGATACATTTGGTTACATGTTGGTTACATATTAATCGCATATGTATACAATTGATAACTGCTAAAAAGAATAATGAAAATAAAAATAAAAGTATTCCCTTTTTATCAAGGTAGATGTACTTTTCTATTAAGTGGTATCAAGTATATAGTGCATGGTGGTGTAGACAAGGACAAAACAAGAATATTATAGTAGTAAAGAGGTGGATATTTGGTAGGTATCCTCTAATTCGAAGCGACATTAAGAAGAATGACTAAAAAGGGAACAAAGTGATATTCTCGTTGAAAGTGAGTAATTTTCACTAAGTGAAACAATGTTTATGGAGACTTCTATTGTTCATACAGTGCCTACAAGTAGTATTCAACCCCCCGCAGATTTAGGTGGTTTGATAAGATGCAAATAAGTTAGAGCCTTCAAACTGCAAACGAGAGTAGGATTTATTAACAGAAGCATAAATCTTACAAACCAAAAAGTTATGTTGCTCAGTTGAATTTTAATAAATTTGAAACATAAAAGTGTGGGTCAATTATTATTCAACCCCTCAAACCACCAGCATTCTGTTTGGTCCCCCTAAAGTATTAAGAAGTAGTTCAGGCACAAAGAACAATGAGCTTCACATGTGTGGATTAATTATCTCTTTTGCCAGCCTTTTCTGACTATTTAAGACCCTCCCCAAACTTGTGAACAGCACTCATACATGGTCAACATGGGAAAGACAAAGGAGCATTCCAAGGCCATCAGAGACAAGATCGTGGAGGGTCACAAGGCTGGCAAGGGGTACAAAACCCTTTCCAAGGAGTTGGGCCTACCTGTCTCCACTGTTGGGAGCATCATCCGGAAGTGGAAGGCTTATGGAACTACTGTTAGCCTTCCATGGCCTGGACAGCCTTTGAAAGTTTCCTCCCGTGCTGAGGCCAGGCTTGTCCGAAGAGTCAAGGCTAACCCAAGGACAACAAGGAAGGAGCTCCGGGAAGATCTCATGGCAGTGGGGACATTGGTTTCAGTCAATACCATAAGTAGCGTACTCCACCGCAATGGTCTCTGTTCCAGACGAGCCCGTAAGGTTCCTTTACTTTCAAAGCGTCATGTCAAGGCTCGTCTACAGTTTGCTCATGATCACTTGGAGGACTCTGAGACAGACTGGTTCAAGGTTCTATGGTCTGATGAGACCAAGATCGAGATCTTTGGTGCCAACCACACACGTGACGTTTGGAGACTGGATGGCACTGCATATGACCCCAAGAATACCATCCCTACAGTCAAGCATGGTGGTGGCAGCATCATGCTGTGGGGCTGTTTCTCAGCCAAGGGGCCTGGCCATCTGGTCCGCATCCATGGGAAGATGGATAGCACGGCCTACCTGGAGATTTTGGCCAAGAACCTCCGCTCCTCCATCAAGGATCTTAAGATGGGTCGTAATTTAATCTTCCAACAAGACAACAACCCAAAGCACACAGCCAAGAAAACCAAGGCCTGGTTCAAGAGGGAAAAAATCAAGGTGTTGGAGTGGCCTAGTCAGTCTCCTGACCTTAACCCAATTGAAAACTTGTGGAAGGAGCTCAAGATTAAAGTCCACATGAGACACCCAAAGAACCTAGATAACTTGGAGAAGATCTGCATGGAGGAGTGGGCCAAGATAACTCCAGAGACCTGTGCCGGCCTGATCAGGTCTTATAAAAGACGATTACTAGCTGTAATTGCAAACAAGGGTTATTCCACAAAATATTAAACCTAGGGGTTGAATAATAATTGACCCACACTTTTATGTTTAAAATTTATAAAAATTCAGCTGAGCAACATAACTTTTTGGTTTGTAAGATTTATGCTTCTGTTAATAAATCCTACTCTCGTTTGCAGTTTGAAGGCTCTAACTTATTTGCATCTTATCAAACCACCTAAATCTGCAGGGGGTTGAATACTACTTGTAGGCACTGTAGATATCTGAGGGGAAATGTAGATTAATAAGGTTGAACACAAAATTACAACAAATTTACATAAAAGAGGATCTTAGAAGGTCAAATAATGTTCAAGGACACCATGTACCTGTTGATGTTCGATTGGGTGTGAGCGGAGAAGATCTTGCTTCAATATGCTGTATCCTGTCTGAAGAGGTTGGGAATGCGCCACTATACGTGGGTACAGAATTTATTTTCTTAGATAATGTAATTTGAGTATACATATTTCTTTTATTTAATATGTAATGGTGGTACCTTGTGAATAAATATCCTGTACAGAAAAAATAGTATGCTGAGCCAGGGTGTCTCGAGTTATGACCTGGTGGTGAAATGCAGTAAGATTATAAGTCCGACAATTTATAATGGAGGTCCTGGAAATAATTATCTAAATTTAGAAAAAGGAAAAGAAGCGCAATAGGGTCCTATCTTTTTTATATTAAGGGACTAGATATTACTAGCCACTCACCTGGGGGGGGTTGTGTAGCACACAACCAGCATCAAGACATGACAAGATGGCTACTGCAAGGTGCACACCTCATACGATCGACGTGGTTCACAAATGTAGGGATGGACAGTGTTCACGGACCTATACTGCGCTATTCAAACCATTAAGTTTTCTTAATGGTCTGAATAGCACAGCACAGGTCCGTGAACACTGTCCATCCCTACATTTGTGAACCACTGGAAATAATTATGGGATTCTCTTTCCAAAGTTACTACCTAATGGGGTAATATAAGGGAGATCTAGATAGAGCAGGTTGGTTTTTCATCTTTATACGGGGAAGAAACCTATAGATGTAAGATAAGACTTTAGAAGAAACAGGCCATAGGGATTGATAATATACATATTTATGAGTTTAAACACACCTGTCAACGTCCTTTATCTTATCTGGGTAGAAGTCCAGAGTGATATATATTTATGAACGTGAATTTGGCTAAATAAACATAGGTAGTTTAGTAGATGTACTGTACTAGATATAAGGATACTATGTATATATACACCATGTTCCAAATTATTGTGCAAATTGGTTTTAAGTGTCATAGGGTTTTTTTTTTGTCAATGAAACCCATTGATGGCATTGTGTCTCAGGGTTCTTTGGATCACTGAAATCAATCTCAGATACCTGTGATAATTAGTTTGGCAGGTGAGCCCAATAAAAGGAAAACTAGGTGTTCCACAGTATTAAGCAATATTAAGCAGGCCACAGTTTTCAAGTAACATGGGAAAGAAAAGAGATCTCTCTGCTGCCGAAAAGCAACAAATAGTGCAATGCATTGGACAAGGAATGAAAACATTAGATATTGCATGAAAATTTAAGTGTGATCATCGTATTGTGAAGAGATTTGTGGCTGATTCTGAGCACAGACGTGTTCGTGCAGATAAAGGCAGAATTAGGAAGGTTTCTGCCAGGCAAGTACATCAGATTAAGAGAGCGGCTGCTAAAAAGGGCTTACAAACCAGCAAACAGATATTTGAAGCTGCTGGTGCCTCAGGAGTCCCTCGAACCTCAAGGTGTAGGATCCTTCAAAGGCTTGCTGTGGTGCATAAACTTACTATTCGGCCACCCCTAAACAGTGCTCACAAGCAGAAACAGTTGCAGTGGGTCCAGACATACATGAAGACTAATTTTCAAACAGTCTTGTTTACTGATGAGTGCCGAGCAACCCTGGATGGTCCAGATGGATGGAGTAGTGGATGGTAGGTGGATGGCCACTATGTCCCAACAAAGCTGCAATGTCAACAAGGAGGTGGAGGAGTCATGTTTTGGGCCGGAATCATTGGTGAACAGCTGGTAGGCCCCTTTAAGGTTCCTGAAGACGTGAAAATTACCTCTGCAAAATATATAGAGATTCTGACTGAGAACTTTCTTCCATGGTTCAAAAATCAAAAACGTGTTTTCAGGAGCAACATCATCTTCATGAATGACAATGCACCGTCTCATGCTGCAAAGAATACCTTTGTGTCATTGGCTGCTATGGGCATAAAAGGAGATAAACTCATGGTGTGGTCACCATCTCCCCCTGACTAGTGATGGGCGAGTCCTAAATTACTCGGAATCACTTGACTCTAGCGAGTCCGAGCCCGGGACTCGCTACTCGTTGCGAGTCTAGCGAGTCCAATGTTAATGAATGGGGAAGCAAGTAATAGCGAGTAGTGTGCAATTTACAAATCGCAGATGTGTCTCGGAAGCTTCAGCCTGAAGCAATCCTAGTTTTGTCAGAGACTCTGACAAAACTAGGATTGACATTGACTTGCATTGGACTCGTTTACTGTGCAAGAAATCGCTGGGAAACTCGCACAGTAAGGAGTCAGGCTGTCTGCTCTGTGCTGGCTGCCGCAGCTCCAGGGTCCTAGAGCCCCCCTGCTGCCTGATGTAGCAGAGCTGAGATTGTTCTCAGTCTGCTCACTCCCTGTGCATAGACATCTATATCTATGCAAAGGGATGTAGCAGAGAGGACATCGCGTTTTGGACTGCGTCGGACGGAAGAGGATTTTTTTAATTAAAGATGGAGTCCCTAATGGCTTTTTTTTTTATTTCTAATAAAAAATTTTCTCTGTGTTGTTTTTTTTAAAACAATTTAATAGAAATTCATGGCGGTCATGTCTAATATTGGCGTGACCGCCATAAATTTCGGGCTTAGGGCCAGCTGATAATACAAAGCTGGCCCTAACCTCTTTATTACCCAGCGTGCCACCACCACCATGGCCGCTGGAAGAGCGGGGTTCAGCGCCAGAGGATGGCGCTTCAATGAACGCGCCATCTTCTGGGGCGGCTGCGGGCTGCAATTTCCAGCGGGGGGTGCCCAGAAAGCTTGGGCCTCCCTGCGCTGTGGATTCCAGCCCCCAGCTGCTTAGCTGTACCTGGCTAGACATAGAAATTGTGCGGAGCCCCACGCATTTTTTTTTATTATTTCATCATGAAATAATAAAAATAAAATGCGTGGGGCTCCGCACAATTTCTATGTCTAGCCAGGTACAGCTAAGCAGCTGGGGCTGGAATCCGCAGCGCAGGGAGGCCCAAGCTTTCTGGGCACCCCCCGCTGCAAATTGCAGCCCGCAGCCGCCCCAGAAGATGGCGCGTTCATTGAAGCGCCATCCTCTGGCGCTGAACCCCGCTCTTCCAGCGGCCCTGGTGGCGGTGGCACGCTGGGTAATAAAGGGGTTAATACCAGCTTTGTTATACAAGCTGGTATTAAGCCCGAGATTCTTAATGTCAGGCCACGTTTGACCCAGCCACTAAGAATCTCCAATAAAGGGTTAAAAAAACACAACACAGAGAAATTTTTTTATTAGAAATAAAAAAAAAAGCCACTAGGGACTCCATCTTTAATTAAAAAAATTCTCTTCCGTCCGACGTAGTCCAAAACGCGATGTCCTCTCTGCTACATCCCCTGTGCATAGATATAGATGTCTATGCACAGGGAATGAGCAGACTGAGAACAATCGCAGCTCTGCTACATCATCTCTGTGAGAAGGTGGGCTCTAGGACCCTGGAGCTGCGGCAGCCTGCACAGAGCAGACAGCCGGACTCAGCTCGCAAAGTAACAGCAGTTACTTTGCGAGTTTCCCTGCGATTACTTGCACAGTAATCAGACCAATGCAAGTCAATGGTAATCCTAGTTTTGTCAGAGTCTCTGACAAAACTAGGATTGATATTGATTTGCATTGGACTCGTTGCTGTGCGAGTAATCGCTGGGAAACTCGCAGAGTACCGAGTCCTGCGAGTCCCTTACTACTCGCCGAGTAACGAGTCCTAGCGAGTAGATTCGCCCATCCCTACCCCTGACCTCTACCCTATAGAGAACCTTTGGAGTATAATCAAGCAAAAGATCTATGAGGGTGGGAGGCAGTTCACATGAAAACAGCAGCTCTGGGAGGCTATTCTGACATCATGCAAAGAAATACAAGCAGAAACTCTCCAGAAACTCACAAGTTGAATGGATGCAAGAATTGTGAATGTGATGTCAAAGAAGGGTTCCTATGTTAACATGTAACTTGGCCTGTTAGGATGTTTTGGAGTTAAATAGCTTTTTATTTTAGTTAATGCGACCTCCTAATGCTGCAAATTCAACAAATGAGCATTTTCAGGTCTTTCAAACATATAAAATGTTTAGAAACTCTACTGTGCCTAATAATTTGGAACAGTGCATTTAGAGTTTTTCCCAATTTTGAAGATTATACTGTTATCATTGGGAGGTTTCTTCAATAAAATTCGATGTATACTCTACACTGACTGTAATTTGCACCGACCATTTAGAAAAATCAGAGAAAAAGAACATTTGCATAATAATTTGGAACATGGTATATATGTATTATCTTATATGAGCATCTGGTTGGTGCCTGTAAATAATACATCTATGCATATTCTGTCCTGTCTGGGGTTTCTTAGGTCAAACAAGAGGAGGGGAAAATATTACAATAAATGTGAAATTTACTGGAAAGATACAATAGTATGTATGTTAAGAGATAAATATATTATATTGTCCTATGTGGCCGTTTACCTTAGTCCTTTAGCATGAAGGAGAAACCTGAAAGGATATTAAACTGTGAGACTAAAATATTAAAGTAAATGGTTCCTTACATGAGAAGTGTTGGGCAGAGAGTTTACCTTTGAGTTGCAGAGTGGTGGTGTGTGTCAGAGTTATATACATAATTCTTAGAATATTTTTTCTACTGAGTACCACACCAAAGAAATAGTGAGCAGATCTACCTCTTCTCTAGTACTAATGACCAACCCCAGGCAATGGGGTACCTGGTCCCGGGCGTTGTAGTTCACGGGGGATATCATGGGGCCTATTGTCCAGTCCTGTGGTCCTAGTGGTCACTTAAAAAGGGGTTTAAAGTCAATGGAAATAAAATAAAAGATGATTCATGATGCCATCTACGGTTCCGGTAATGTTACCGGCGCTGTGGGACAGACCTCCGGGGTGATGGTGGAGCAGCAAGATGGTTATGCTCCACGTAGGTGGAGCGGGATCCCCAGGGCAGTAATGGAAGTTATGGTTGCAGACAGTCTATGATGGGAGCAGGATCAGGGGCTGCAATAACAGTCACACACACAGGGTTGTTGTTTCTGTACCATTACTGATGTGATGAGCAAGGTGAAGTCCAGGGTACAGTCGGGGTGGTCTGGGAGCAGTTCGGGATCTCCACATCCATTGAGTTATGAGGCCTCCCCATTTCCTTTGTGTGTTAGTCCTGGGCTGTCTGAAGCAAGGCCCTGATCCTCTCCTGTGTCCTCACATGTATGGCAGGCAGTGAGAGCCCTTCTGTGGGGCACCGCTATATCCGTTACGGTTCCTGGCTCTGCTGGGTGGCTGTGCTTCAAGTGCTTCTACGTCAGGAGACTTGAAGTCTCCCTGGCCTCCAGTCTTTACTGCTGGGTTGACTGAACCCCTGCAGTCTCGGACTCCGGTGACCGGGTTGTCGACGTTGCTCTTCTGAGGTGAATCGGTACAGCTCCACTCTCCCTGGCTAACTCGCTTCGCCTCTGACCCTCACTCTTGGGTCCCTCACACTGGTCAAGCTCTCTTTCACTGGCACAGGCCTAGCGGGGCACCGTCTACCAGGATGTCTTTTTCAGTACTGCGCTGTACTGAACTGCCTAACTCCGCCCCCGGGTCTGAATTTATAGGGAACCTTGCCTGAAGTCAGCATGTAGATCTCTCCCTTCAGGTCTGGGGTGGAAGGTGTTCTGTGCAAGCTTACCTGATGTGGAAATCCTTCCCTGCTCCAGGAGTTCCTGTGGCAACCGAACCGTGGGGTGCCACACTATGTTGTTTGTCTGTTAGCAGAGAGAGTGAAACAGATGCTGATCGTCTGAATGGTACGCATGATGTAACAATATCATGCAATACTGGGAGAGGCAGGACCAACACAGCTGGAATGGTACTGGCACCGAAGGTGAGTAGAAGGCTATGTTCATAATGGACATTTATGATCCATTTTTGGTGCTGAGTTTTATTAAAAAATTGCACCAAAAATTTATGCTGTGCAGACATCAGTGTTTTTGACTGCTGCATTAGTGGTGCAGAAAGCACATACATAAAATAATAAGCATATCAATTATTGCTCCATTTTTCTGCTGCACTTTCCATACCACAAACGCTCCATTACTTACCCTCCTTGGTGGTCACACGGTGAGTTCCAGAGATGTATTCCTTCCGGGCATTGGCAGGACCTGTGGGTTGTTGGGTATGGTAATGACAGGACCTGTGCCACATGTGACTCAGCCTGATAGCCACATGGGCAGGTCCTGTAAATACTCATACTACCCACAGGTCCTGCCACTGCCTGGAAGGAATAGATCACCGCGGCTCACCTTGGGATTGCTGGGGAGGGTATAGAAAGTGTGCTTATATTTCTCTCTGTGTGTCTATCTGTCTGTATCCCCTAAAAATGGAGCAAAAAAGCAACACAAATGTTAATGTGTGTGTGATGCTTTTTGCAAAAAGAGGATTCATTTTTGGTACAAAAACTGCACCAAAAAAGGATCAATAAAAATGGAGCACAAATTTTACTGGGCGCAAACATAGGGATTGAGAAGTAACTTTGTTAAAAATGATAAACATATTTTAATTAGGAAAAAATAAGGACCCGGAGGTGACCATGTTAGGGGCAGACTACTTAAAAGACATCTACTATATAATTGCCGTAGCACGTTTTGTGTCGGCCCCCGCACGTCGTGGCTATGTCACACTGTGACGTCACCACGCCGTGCGAGGCATTGCCCGCGTAGCGGGCATTGCGACCGCCGCTGTCATCCCACCACTCGGCATGAGGGGCCCATTGCCTCCACCCCCTGGGGGGCCCCGTGCTCACCACAGCCGCCCGCCGTGCGCCCGGAGAGGAGGGAGGATGGAACTTCCTGTCCGGCAGCTCTGCCCGCCCCTCCTCTCCTCCTACAGCACACGCACGCCGGTTGCGGTGAGTCCCCCCGGCCCTCACATCTGTATGACAGCACCCCCCCCTCCAGCCTCCGCTCTCCCCTCCAGCCTCCGTTCTCCTCTCCAGCCTCCCTTATGCCCTCCAGCCTCTGCCATCCAGCCTCCGCTCTCCCCTCCAGCCTATCCCCTCCAGCCTCCGCTCTCCCCTCCAGCCTCCGCTCTGCCCTCCAGCCTCCGCTCTCCCCTCCAGCCTCCGCTCTCCCCTCCAGCCTCCGCTCTCCCCTCCAGCCTCTGCCCTCCAGCCTCCACTCTGACCTCCAGCCTCCGCTCTGACCTCCAGCCTCTGACCTCCAGCCTCTGACCTCCAGCCTCCGCTCTGACCTCCAGCCTCCGCTCTGACCTCCAGCCTCTGACCTCCAGCCTCTGACCTCCAGCCTCCGCTCTGACCTCCAGCCTCCGCTCTGACCTCCAGCCTCCGCTCTGACCTCCAGCCTCCGCTCTGACCCCCAGCCTCCGCTCTGACCTCCAGCCTCCGCTCTGACCTCCAGCCTCCGCTCTGCCCTCCAGCCTCCGCTCTGACCTCCAGCCTCTGCCCTCCAGCCTCCGCTCTGACCTCCAGCCTCCGCTCTGCCCTCCAGCCTCCGCTCTGCCCTCCAGCCTCCGCTCTGCCCTCCAGCCTCCGCTCTCCCCTCCAGCCTCCGCTCTCCCCTCCAGCCTCTGCCCTCCAGCCTCCGCTCTGACCTCCAGCCTCCGCTCTGACCTCCAGCCTCTGACCTCCAGCCTCTGACCTCCAGCCTCCGCTCTGACCTCCAGCCTCCGCTCTGACCTCCAGCCTCTGACCTCCAGCCTCTGACCTCCAGCCTCCGCTCTGACCTCCAGCCTCCGCTCTGACCTCCAGCCTCCGCTCTGACCTCCAGCCTCTGCCCTCCAGCCTCCGCTCTGACCTCCAGCCTCCGCTCTGACCTCCAGCCTCTGACCTCCAGCCTCTGACCTCCAGCCTCCGCTCTGACCTCCAGCCTCCGCTCTGACCTCCAGCCTCTGACCTCCAGCCTCCGCTCTGCCCTCCAGCCTCCGCTCTGCCCTCCAGCCTCTGCTCTGCCCTCCAGCCTCCGCTCTGCCTTCCAGCTTCCGCTCTCCCCTCCAGCCTCCGCTCTCCCCTCCAGCCTCCGCTCTCCTCTCCAGCCTCCGCTCTCCCCTCCAGCCTCTACCCTAAAGCCTCTGCCCTCCAGCCTCTCCCCTCCAGCCTTTCCCCTCCAGCCTCTCCTTTCCAGCCTCCAGCCAATCCCCTCCAGCCAATCCCCTCCAGCCTCCAGCCAATCCCCTCCAGCCTTTCCCCTCCAGCCTCTCCTTTCCAGCCTCCAGCCAATCCCCTCCAGCCAATCCCCTCCAGCCTCCAGCCAATCCCCTCCAGCCTCCGCTCTCCCTTCCAGCCTCTGCTCTCCCTTCCAGCCTCCGCTCTCCCCTCCAGCCTCTGCCCTCCAGCCTCTGCTCTGCCCTCTAGCCTCTGCCCTCCCCTCCAGCCTCTGCTCTCCCCTCCAGCCTCTGCCCTCCCCTCCAGCCTCTGCTCTCCTCACCCCTCCATATGCAATGTACAGTATCTACTATATAATTGCCGTAGGCACTTTCGTGTGGGTACCCGAAAAGACCGTGGCTATGTCACTCTGTGACATCAGCACGGCGAAGCATTGGCCGCTACGAGTCGTTGGCTTGCGCGAGCAATGGCCGCGAGGCCATTGCTCGCGCAGGCTGAGGACGAGCAATGCGAGTCGCTGGCTTGCGCGAGCAATGGCCGCGAGGCCATTGCTCGCGCAGGCTGAGTACGAGCAATGGCCGCGAAGCGGCCATTGCGAGTCGCTGGCCGAAAATCGAACCAGAGGCTCGCCCTCAAAGTTAACGATTTACCGGTCAGGTAGCGCGAGCAATGGCCGCGAGGCCATTGCGAGTCGCTGCCTGAGCCGCGCTTCTAATTGGTCGGCGCCAGCGAGTCGTTACACTTGCGGCGCGCTTGCGGTAATCCTCATACAAAGTATAGTATTCTAGACACCCGATGCATTTGCATCGGGCTCACAGCTAGTTATAAATAAACCAGAAGAACAAGAGTTCTATTGCCCACATAACTATACGTAATTTACTGTCCACACTCGTGTATATTGCAAATATAACAATTTATTAAATGCAGAGGATACAGCAAATAGACGTGTCATACATAAAATTTGACAAGAATCAAAGGTGAAGGAGGGAGACAGATGACAAATAGGCAGAAAACGGATGACCAGGAAAAAAGGTCCAGAGGGACAGTTAAAGTGCAAGTGCTTTAAGGTGCATAGACTGGGATAACAAAGGTGCAAAAAACTCCATAAGTCTAATCAAACACCCTAGTCCAGTGATGGCGAACCTTTCAGAGGCCGAGTGCCCAAACTGCAACCCAAAACCAAATTATTTATGGCGAAGTGCCAGCACTGTAATTTAACCTAAGTTACAGCAGTGGTAATCACAAGCGCTGCACAGGGGGGAGAGCCAGCAGATGCCAACTCTCTTCTCTGTACAGGGCATGTAGTCCTAAAACCCTGATGATTAATTAAATTATTTTAACAATTAATTGATTTGAAACTTATCTTTGCAGTCTTCTCTTCTCTTCAGCAGTGGTCAGACAGCTCATGTGTACTGCACATTGAAGCTGAGCCGCACCCACTGCCCTTTCCAGACACAGCAGGGGGATTGACCTGTATGAAAAATGAAGAATATTAGACAGATAGGAGATAGATTTTATCATGGAATGCAAGCGAATATCATACTGAAATCCTGGTCCCTATCTTGTAGTAAAATCTCCATACTAACACTATCCTTGCATTTAGGTGCTCCATCCTGACCCTCTCCTTGTAACTATGTGCTCCATCCTGACCCTCTCCTTGTAACTATGTGCTCCATCCTGACCCTCTGCTTGTAGTAACGTGCTCCATCCTGACCTTCTCCTTGTAGTAATGTGTTCCATCCTGACCTTCTCCTTGATGTAATGTGATCCATCCTGACCCCCTCCTTGTAACTATGTGCTCCATCCTGACCCTCTCCTTGTAGCTATGTGCTCCATCCTGATGCTCTCCTTGAAGTAATGTGCTCCATCCTGACTTTCTCCTTGTAGTTATGTGCTCCGTCCTGACCCCCTCCTTGTAGTAATGTGCTCCATCCTGACCCTCTCCTTGTAATAAAGTGCTCCATCCTGACCCCTCCTTGTAGTAATGTGCTTCATCCTGACCCTCTCCTTGTAGCTATGTGCTCCATCCTGACCCTCTCCTTGTAGCTATGTGCTCCATCCTGACCCTCTCCTTGTAATAATGTGCTCCATCCTGACCCTCTCCTTGTAATAATGTGCTCCATCCTGACCCTCTCCTTGTAGTAATGTGCTTCATCCTGACCCTCTCCTTGCAGTTAGGTGCTTCAACCTGACCCTCTCCTTGTAGTAATGTGCTTCATCCTGACCCTCTCCTTGTAGTAATGTGCTCCATCCTGACCCCCTCCTTGTAGTTACAGTATATGCTCTATCCTGATCCTCTCCTTATAGTTAAGTGCTCCATCCTGACCCTCTCTTGGCAGTAATGTCCCTATCCTGACTTCCTTCTTGTAGTATTGTCTCCAGCCTTATCCCCTTGTACTATGCTCGATCCCTGTCCCCTTGCGGTAATGTCCCCATCCTGTCCCCATCATGTAGTAATGGCCCATCCTGAAGTAATGCCCTCCTTGTAATAAAGCCACAATCATGTCCCCTCCTTGTAATAATGCCACCATCACTCCTTTATGTAATAAAGCCACCATCATGCCCCCTCGTAATGCCACCATCATGCCCCCTCCTTGTAATAATACCACCATCATACCCTCTCCTTGTAATAATGCCACCATCATGCCCTCTCCTTCTATTAATGTCACCATCATGCCCCCTCCTTCTACTTAGGTCACCATCATGCCCCCTCCCCTCCTAATAATGTCACCATCATGCCCCCTCCTAATAATGACACCATCATGCCCCTTCCTACTAATAATGTCACCATCATCCCCCTCCTGTTAATGTCACCATCATCCCCTCCTGTTAATGCCACCATCATCCCCCTCCTGTTAATGTCACCATCATCCCCCTCCTGTTAATGTCACCATCATCCCCCTCCTGTTAATGTCACCATCATCCCCCTCCTGTTAATGTCACCATCATCCCCCTCCTGTTAATGTCACCATCATCCCCTCCTGTTAATGTCACCATCATCCCCCTCCTGTTAATGTCACCATCATCCCCTCCTGTTAATGTCACCATCATCCCCTCCTGTTAATGTCACCATCATCCCCCTCCTGTTAATGTCACCATCATCCCTCTTTATCCCATATCCCCTCCTGTTAATGTCACCATCATCCCCCTCCTGTTAATGTCACCATCATCCCCCTCCTGTTAATGTCACCATCATCCCCCCCTGTTAATGTCACCATCATCCCCCTCCTGTTAATGTCACCATCATCCCCCTCCTGTTAATGTCACCATCATCCCCCTCCCGTTAATGTCCCATCATCCCCTCCTGTTAATGTCGCCATCATCCCCCTCCTGTTAATGCGACCATCATCCCCTCCTGTTAATGTCACCATCATCCCCTCCTGTTAATGTCACCATCATCCCCTCCTGTTAATGTCACCATCATCCCCTCCTGTTAATGTCACCATCATCCCCTCCTGTTAATGTCACCATCATCCCCTCCTGTTAATGTCACCATCATCCCCTCCTGTTAATGTCACCATCATCCCCCTCCTGTTAATGTCACCATCATCCCCTCCTGTTAATGTCACCATCATCCCCTCCTGTTAATGTCACCATCATCCCCTCCTGTTAATGTCACCATCATCCCCTCCTGTTAATGTCACCATCATCCCCTCCTGTTAATGTTCACCATCATCCCCTCCTGTTAATGTCACCATCATCCCCTCCTGTTAATGTCACCATCATCCCCTCCTGTTAATGTCACCATCATCCCCCTCCTGTTAATGTCACCATCATCCCCCTCCTGTTAATATCACCATCATCCCCCTCCTGTTAATGTCACCATCATCCCCTCCTGTTAATGTCACCATCATCCCCTCCTGTTAATGTCACCATCATCCCCTCCTGTTAATGTCACCATCATCCCCTCCTGTTAGTGTCACCATCATGCCCCCTTAAAATAAAAAAATAAAAATCATACTCACCTAGTAACTCCCGCCTCCATCGCTGCTCCTCTCCTCGTGTCTTCAGTCCTGGCGTCACATGACTGAGCGCGTCACATGACTGCGGTCACGTGACGCCAGGCGGAGCTTAGATACAGTGTCGGAGATGCGGAGGAAGGAGAAGCCTTCTCCGATCCGACACGGTTTTGAACTGCCGACGCCATAATGCCGGCATTTCATAGCGGCAGTGAGAGGCGAGGCCGCGTGCCAGGGGAGACGGCTCTGCGTGCCATCCCTGGCACGCGTGCCATAGGTTCGCCATCACTGCCCTAGTCTAAGTATGTAAGTAAAAAGCACATTATCAGTTGCTAACCCATAGAACCTGGTAAGAGAGGTCTTCCTAGACTGCCTATAGGGTCTGGTAGCCCCGACACGTGTTTCGCGTCGGCTACTTCAGGGGGCTAGTGGTGAAGAGTGCTGGCAGCAGGGGTTTATATATCAAGCCTGTACAATGGCAAACCGCTCAATTGGCTGCATAGAACACTGTAAAAGCGGTCATAAAGCGGCGGGGAGGGCATTCTGGGGTGCACAGGGTCCGGAACGCAACTTCCGGTGACGTCATTTCCCCAGTGCACCCTCATTAGAAGTCCACCTCGCCGTCTACTTCCGGTTCAACCAGTGCACATGCGCGCAGCGGCGATCGCCATTTTAAGTGAGGGCAGAGTTTATGGGCACAGTATTAGAGATATGGGAGTAATTCCCAATCACTGTTAAGGTAAACAGGTGGCGTTTTAGCTCAGCCCTGATAAAGCAGCAATATGAGGGCCATGGATCAAGGGCACACAGCAAAGTAAGACACAGGCATGGGGGTTAGGGGAGAGAGGAGAAGAAGGGGAAGAGAGGGAAAGAAGGAAACAGCACACTATGCATAAACATCACATAAACGTTTCTGTTGTTAAAGGCCAGTCCATATATAGACAGATGCTGTGTTCTTGTCCTTCTTGTAGTTTAGATTCCTCCCCAGTCCACCATGAATAAAGGTGTCTTCTGTGTGTCCAGTCCATGGCAATTATAGGCTGGCTATCATCCATAAACACCCAAGGTAAATAAATAAGTGTATCTATAAAAAGGTGAACAAAAGCACACATTAAAAAACTGACAATCCATGAAAGCTAGGATATGAGAGAATGGCGAACATCATAAAAAATGATCTTAAGGCAGCATGATTCATGCAGATCAGCTTGACTCCAATAGAGGCGAGCTACATGCACAATAGACCATTCAGGCAAAAACAGGGGATAGGGTACACTACCCAAAACGACCCCATTAAGATAGCAACTGGGTCAAATAACCAACAAGCAAGTACATATTAAAAATATACTAAAATAAGAACTCCCAGATCCCTCAGGGTACCAAAATGTGGTAAAAACCCATTAGTGACTCCCACTGCGTGGGTATAGGGATATCACGTATGTCGCATTAAAGAAGGGGAGTTGGTTCCAGGAATCAAAGGAAGGATGCGAAGCTGAGTCTCTCATTTAGGCCTGCCGGTGACATTGTGCCCAAAGTCACAATCCACCGGCACTCCATCCTGGCCAGCTCTTTCTTAGCATCACCACCTCGCACTCCAAACTGTAATTTATCAATCCCGCACACCCTAAGGATCTCTGAGTTGCAGTTATGGAACTTTTTGAAGTGACGAGGGAAAGTGCGTAAAGTTCTCAAATCCTCAACATTCTCCGCTGCCATTATACTCTTTTCATGCTCCCTTATGGGGTTTAACCGCCCTGAAAATAATCACAGATAAGGGCTATAAATCAAGTTATAGAATCCTCAAATAGCAAGATACTCACAGGGAGTAGAGACAGTGGGCAGACATCTATACCTGGGTGGGTGAATAGGCATCCAGCAGCGTGCTCCCTGCAACGTGTGTTGCCTCCGGGACCGCCGCCGCTGTTTATAGTGTGCGCCGCCATTGCCGGGTGGTGCATGCCGATGACGCGCTTCCGATTTATAGCCCTTATCTGTGATTATTTTCAGGGTGGTTAAACCCCATTCACAGTGTCATAGGCATTGATCTCTCAGGTAGTATATAACATGCCTCATGCTTTGTTACTTATTGGTTAGTAGTGACTCTAATATGCTATGCTGTTTACCATAACATAGGCTATTTCCATTGCTTTATACACTTTTTACCAAGATACTATCTTATACACATCTCCTGTACTTAGTTCCTAAGAAGGATTTTCAATAGGACCAAGTGTCGTCCATAATAGTGAGCAATTATCCTGTTTGCAGAAAAGGTATTTAGTTTCTAGTTTACTAGTCAAGAGAGTTATCATTATATGAGATATAAATCATTGTTTTTCCTTTATTACAGATGAAGGTATGATTTAGTGTATTTGGTAATATTGACATATTCAGATATAATGTGGAACAGATTAGGTTTGATACTAGTCTCCCCTATTATCTATTTTGATTTTCTTCTGTTCTTATTTGTTTTCTATACGACGATACTGGTATAGAGAGGCCTTCATCCCCTTAAGGATCATCATTATGTTAGTCATAGTCTGGGTCTCTAGGTCCCTCTTTAGTAGATTAACGTTAAATTAATGATTGACAATTGTCATTAACAATGTAATACCTCGGTATATGATACAGGTCACTAACTACTTTTTATTTTTACTAAAATGACACTTAGTCGTTGTACAAATGTCCAAGTGAGGATTTTGAACATTGATCAGCACATATGTGACGTGGACCTTCAATACCTAGGTAATGAACTAGAGTGTCTTGTATTTTCTTTGTATTCTTTTTGATGTACTCCTGACTATTTGAACATTTCTCACGCATACACAGGATATTGGTTGATCTTTATGTACAGCGTTCTATTTTCTGACTTTACATTAGATTCTATTGTTAGGTCAAGTTGTATAAATATTCCTTATTTACAGCTCAGATCATTGTTTTTCACTATTTGGTGTGCCAGGGTGTACAGGGACATGGTCTGATCATATCACATCACCTGTGCTGAGATAATCTTATATATGTGTCCCTGCTATGTACTGTGTAACGGATGTGTCTGACTGTACAGGGACATGGTCTGATCATATCACATCTCCTGTGCTGAGATAATCTTATATATGTGTCCCTGGTGTTTACTGTGTAATGGCCGTATCTGACTGTACAGGGACATGGTCTGATCATGCCACATCTCCTGTGCTGAGATAACCTTATATATGTGTCCCTTTTATGTACCGTGTAATAGCCGTGTCTGACCTTACAAGGGCATGGTCTGATCATACCACATCTTTTGTGCTGAGATAATCTTATATATGTGTCCCTGCTATGTACTGTGTAATGGATGTGTCTGACCATACAGGGACATGGTCTGATCATACCACATCTACTGAACTGGAGAAGACATAAAAGAGAGAATACACATAGCACAGCATGGGATTACAGCTGCTGCATTCTGTGATGTAAACATTTTCCTGCCTGGTTAAAAACACATTTTACCTCACAGAAAGAATAAATAGCAATTCCTTGTTGTCTGTATACTCTTATATTTGTACTTCCTCCTCTGGCCATGAGATATGGTATGATCAGACTATGAATTGGTGTAGCTCATAATGGTTGGACACGTCTATTACACAGTAGATAGCATTTCCCTTCTTTCAGGGGACCTATGTGCCAATTTGTTTTTGTGGAGAGGGACTCTAGAGATTTTGCTACCTGTGTATGCCCATCAGGTCATCATCCTGTGTAATGAATCTTTCATCCCGGCTGCTTGTTTCCAGTAAGGTGTGGGACATTTCTATCACCTTGCACCACCTCTGGACTGCACAACTTTGCAGGAATCTGGAATACAGTGTCCAGGGGAGATTCTGCCACAGAATGTTCCTCTGTGAACCCTGGGGTGAGTGCACCTCTTATGCATTGCTTCATATCTTTTCCTGGGCTAGAGAGGCTTGAACATTAAGCAGAGTATACGAAGTTTCACTCATTGATGCAAGATGGACCCCAAGCCTGTGAAATGCTTTTAGTGTTGCGCCTACCTTAGCACAACCATTAAAGGTGAGTGGATCTCGCCAACTGTTATTGATTCCATTTTTTGGGGAATCTACACATGAGCATCTTCTCTTTCTAATTTCTTTTTACAGTGCATAACAGGGCCATTTTACAAGAATATCTCAGCACAGGGACATTTTTTTTAACATCAATTTGTGGAACTAACTTTTAAATTAAGATATAATAATTTAAATGTACTTTATTTAGGGGCAACTCCTTTAAATAATGGACTTACTAAAAGTTAGAAAAAGGAAATAAGAAATCTTGAAAAAAAATAGATATTCATTAAACATAAACTCATGTTGATAAGGTGATTGGATGACTCTTGTAAGTTGTGATAAGTTTTATGCATAGGTAAGAAATAAATATGAAACTTTGTTTATATCAAAGTGGTGAAACCAACTTCCTTCCACAGACTCTTAGGCCACATGCATGCAATGCATGTTTGTTCAGTATTTGCCGTCAGTATTTGTAAACCAAAACCAAGAGGAAAAGTAGGATAGAAACATCACTTTTACATTTTTTTACCACCTCCTGGTTTTTATGACAGATACTCAGGTAAAAAAATAGTCACCAGATACTCAGCGTGTGAACGTGGCCTAAGAGACACTCTTGCTTGTGTTGGCTTTAAGAGCACCGCAAGCTTTCCCAAGAACTCTGAAGCCAATTTTCTACTTGTTTACTTTTGCTCGATTTTTGTTTTCATGTATATCCATGTTTTGTATATTGCCTTACATAGCATGATGCATTATTAGCTAAAAGTATATGGCTTAGCTATTTTGTCCGGCATCTTTATTCAGCTGTACTAGACCAATATGGTGGTGCATCCTGTTGTTACTTTTGCAAAAATGGCTGCTACAACATGATAGAAAAGTATATCCGGAGGTGAAACATAATTTCCACACATTAGTTTCTACGTAATATGGCCAATTCTACGTTTTAGATGTGAAACCTATCAAGAACTTTTTTTGTTAAAAGTTTTGAAATAACATGAGCAAAAAGGTCAGCTTGCCAAAGGGTTCAGAAACAAATTTTCTTCAATTCGACCATGAAGATAAAAATGACAGGTAGCAAAATTATAACCACATCAGGGAATACATGATTATATTCCCCTTGAATCTTCGGTTTTGGCTTATTACATAGAATGAAATCCTATTTTATCACGTACTAAACAAATTACCATAGGTGGAAAGTTGGTGTAGCAGACATAGTTTTAGTGCAGCATGTTCAACTATCAACATATTTTCTCCATGGCTCTTAGGTTTTAAAGACAAACTAGTAGGGATCTATGCTTTACTCACCTACCAAAGGCATAAAGAACATGGACAGAGGAATGATTAGTTACGCTATATGCCAACCGTAGCCATAGAAAAAATGCCTCAGGCCATGGGAGACAGACGGAGATTGAAGTGAAGACCTACCTGTGGAATTATTTTCTGATATTATCTGACATGCAAGAAAAGAGAATCTGTCGTTGCGTCTTTGAAATCATATCTACTGAAATAATATGAGGGAAAATATCCCCTAGCTATAATAAATGTGATGGCACATGAAAGAAAGTTGAAAAAGCTGCAGTCGAGTAAGATACCCAGTTGGAAGAGTACATTCCTTGTTGTATAAGATGCAAGATAGACACAAGCCAGGGATTATTGGGGAATATTTGCCCTATGATTAATATATTTATCTTCATGCAGTTGCTATGTGTTTGTACAGTAACAAACCCTTGGAGTTGCATTACCAACTTGGCTATACTCAAAAACAACAAAGAGTTACAGTAGTCAATTTCTCAGCAAATAAAATGAAGATCTTACTTTCGTACAGGAAGACAAATATAGAAACCAACATGTCAACATCATTTTATATCTTTAACTGCATATTTGAGTTTATATATCAGTAAGTAAAGTCTATAAACCTATTTTATTCATAACATATAATCATGTACATATGCTTGTACTGGCGTTTACTCAGAATAACTGTGCACCCAACTGGCCTATCAGAGGCCAGCAGAAGACATTCGACCATTGTAGGCGGTGCAATGATGTAATTGCTTTGCACTGTTTTTGACAGATGTTGGAGAAAGAAGTAAGAGCTGCTTATCGTGTGAATAGGGACAGGTGAGAAGACTGGGTAGTTTTTGCCATGTACAAAGAGTCCCAGAGCAGGACATTATATTGACTGGGGATTTTAATCAGGAAAATTATACTTTATAGTAACTACAGAGAGGCACATTATACTCAATGAGGGACATAATTGGGGATGTAATATTGTATAGGGCCACAGAAAGAAATATTATGCTGTATAGAAACCAAAGGTATTTGCATGTAGCTCTACTGCAGGCTACTAGAGTAAATTCTATCTGTAGGCCCTTAACACTTCTGTTCAATACTGCATTTACCAAACCATAAATGATAGCAAGGCAGAAGGCATGATGAGAAAACAAAGAGTTCTCTTGTACTTCCAGGAATTACACAACCACTTGAACTACCTGTGTTAGCTAAACAATCAACTGGGCTACCAAGGATCTAAACAAATTCTAGGCCACCAAATAATAGAGACTGAATGTCACTGCCCATCAGGTGACAGAGACTGAATGTCACTGCCCATCAGGTGACAGAGACTGAATGTCACTGCCCATCAGGTGACAGAGACTGAATGTCACTGCCCATCAGGTGACAGAGACTGAATGTCAGTGCCCATCAGGTGACAGAGACTGCATGTCACTGCCCATCAGGTGACAGAGACTGAATGACAGTGCCCATCAGGTGACAGAGACTGCATGTCACTGCCCATCAGGTGACAGAGACTGAATGTCACTGCCCATCAGGTGACAGAGACTGCATGTCACTGCCCATCAGGTGACAGAGACTGAATGTCACTGCCCATCAGGTGACAGAGACTGAATGTCACTGCCCATCAGGTGACAGAGACTGAATGTCACTGCCCATCAGGTGACAGAGACTGAATGTCACTGCCCATCAGGTGACAGAGACTGAATGTCAGTGCCCATCAGGTGACAGAGACTGCATGTCACTGCCCATCAGGTGACAGAGACTGAATGACAGTGCCCATCAGGTGACAAAGACTGCATGTCACTGCCCATCAGGTGACAGAGACTGAATGACAGTGCCCATCAGGTGACAGAGACTGCATGTCACTGCCCATCAGGTGACAGAGACTGAATGACAGTGCCCATCAGGTGACAGAGACTGCATGTCACTGCCCATCAGGTGACAGAGACTGAATGTCAGTGCCCATCAGGTGACAGAGACTGCATGTCACTGCCCATCAGGTGACAGAGACTGAATGTCACTGCCCATCAGGTGACAGAGACTGAATGTCAGTGCCCATCAGGTGACAGAGACTGCATGTCACTGCCCATCAGGTGACAGAGACTGAATGTCACTGCCCATCAGGTGACCGAGACTGAATGTCACTGCCTATCAGGTGACAGAGACTGCCTATCAGACTGCGGACAGCCCCGGACCTGATTTTCACATAATACAGCCCTATGATGCTGGATGGGACTGGATAGCAACTATGTGCCATCGGGTTTCCATCTGTCCGGGAGGATCCGGGTGAATTGAATTTTTCTCCCGGACACAAAAATGTTGCAAGCAACGTTTTTGTGTCCAGGGGAAGAATCAGAACAAATCGGATCCTCCTGGATCCTCCTGGATCTGAGGCAATCTGTCACTCCCTAACATGGGAGTCTATGGCACTGAATCGCCCCGGTCCGACAAAAACATAGGAGTCGGGAACCTGATGCTGGCGGCTGAAGTTTAGCAGCGAGCGCTACTAAATGTCAGCACTACCAGCTGTCCCCTGCTGAGCTTTAAGGACCTCAAATAGCTCCCCACTTGAAAAATCAGCAGCTGCGATCTTCGGAAGCCGGCTGCAAACCGGACCGGAGAGCATATTTGCCCTCTGATTCTGTTTGCAAATCCAGTCTGGGGCTGTCTGATTCGCATCGGACAGCCCCAGACCGGATCACACCATGGTGTGAAGCCCGCCTTAGGTGTGACAGAAGTGACATGTTTATCAACCATCAATGTAAATGGGACTATGAAGCTGAACTTGGTGGAGTAGGAAGAAATGCAATGAGGATGGATTTAATTGATAACATTTTAATCAGGTATTTCACAGGAGGGGAGCTACACAGGGGAACAAGGCAAATTAACATTGGTATTATTAGTTTTACATAAGTGAATATCTTACAATTTAGTTGTAAACAAGGGCATAACTACAATAAGTGCAGGGGTTGCAATCGCACCCGGGTCCTGGATCCTAGGTGGCCGCAAAAGTCTCTTTGTCCTATAGAAAAAGACTATTGCTATTCAAGATTTGCAATAATTAAGGGCCCCATTGGACCTTTCGCATTGAGACCTTTGAGCTTCAAGTTACGGCACTGGTTGTATAATAAGAACTGTTAATCCCCTATAATGTTTAAAATGAATAATAATAAGAATAACCTAATTATCTGGTCATATTTTACATTATTAATTTAACATAATTGGTTGAAGTTCATATTATATAAATTTATCTTCTGAAACATATAAAATATCTTACTTCCTGCAGATTTTTATAGCACAGAATGTGAAATACTTTTCTTTCCCTAAAATTTCTAGCATTCACTCTACTTCTGACCTTTCATTACAGACAGGATTGAAAGGATGTTCTTTGCACCTGAAATTTTTTTGCACTTTTGAATAATTTTGCATACACTTTCTTCTAGCATATGAAAATAATTTAATTTTACTATCTAAATCAGGGTATTTTACATTGGTATGTGTTACTGGATAAATGTATTTTTAAAAACAATGCTCTTGGCCTTGCAATTTGTTTTCACTCTAAGGTTTATTTTCACCGTGCAGAGTTACTGTAGATGAAATCAGGGCCGGACTGGGACCAAAAAGCAGCCCTGGAAAAAAGATCCCACCAGCCCACACACTATATCACCGATCAGTCTCGATCAGTGAAATTTGCTTTTACTTTGTCATGGTCTCATCACTTTCTTAAAGGAGGTATCTGAAGAGCCACATGTGAATGGTGCAGCAGAGGGAATAACCGCAGCTCCATTTACATGTTACTGTTCAAAGCCACGTTTCTCAGGATTGTAGGGTCCCAGCGATCAAATCCCCAGCGAAGGGAAAGTCATCACCTATACAGAAGAGAAGTGATGACACCATATTGGGGATAATTAATTTAAACAAGTTAAATGCTGAAAATAACAAAGTCCAATACTGCCTCTCTGACAACAGGACAGGAGAAGTGGTACTGTGCAGTGTATATATACATAATAATACAGATACTGAGGATTACAGCCAGTATACAGGACAGGGGAAGTGGTACTGTGCAGTGTATATACATATACAGAATAATACAGATACTGAGGATTACACCCAGTATACAGGACAGGAGAAGTGGTACTGTGCAGTATGTATACATATACAGAATAATACAGATACTGAGGATTACACCCAGTATACAGGACAGGAAAAGTGGTACTGTGCAGTGTGTATATACAGAATAATACAGATACTGAGGACTACACCCAGCATACAGGACAGGAGAAGTAGTACTGTGCAGGGTATATATACAGAATAATACATATACTGAGGATTACACCCAGTATACAGGACAGGAGAAGTGGTGCTGTGCAGTGTATATATACAGAATAGTACATATACTGAGGATTACACCCTGTATACAGCACAGGAGGAGTGGTACTGTGCAGTGTATATACATATACAGAATAATACAGATACTGAGGATTACACCCAGTATACAGGACAGGATAAGTGGTACTGTGCAGTGTATATACATATACAGAATAATACAGATACTGAGGAT
Source organism: Allobates femoralis (assembly GCA_033576535.1). Taxonomy (NCBI): domain Eukaryota; kingdom Metazoa; phylum Chordata; class Amphibia; order Anura; family Aromobatidae; genus Allobates; species Allobates femoralis. The sequence goes on along the minus strand of JARQOC010000003.1, from coordinate 659,123,594 downwards.
TACACCCAGTATACAGGACAGGAGAAGTGGTAGTGTGCAGTGTATATATACAGAATAATACAGATACTGAGGATTACACTCAGTATACAGGACAGGAGAAGTTGTGCTGTGCAGTGTATATATACAGAATAATACAGATACTGAGCATTACACCCAGTATACAGGACAGGAGAAGTGGTAATGTGCAGTGTATATTTACAGAATAATACAGATACTGAGGATTACACCCAGTATACAGGACAGGAGAAGTGGTACTGTGCACTGTATATATACAGAATAATACAGATACTGAGGATTACACCCAGTATACAGGACAGGAGAAGTGGTACTGTGCACTGTATATATACAGAATAATACAGATACTGAGGATTACACCCAGTACATACAGAATAATACAGATACTGAGGATTACACCCAGTATACAGGACAGGGGAAGTGGTACTGTGCACTGTATAGATACAGAATAATACAGATACTGAGGATTACACCCAGTATACAGGACAGGAGAAGTGGTACTGTGCACTGTATATATACAGAATAATACAGATACTGAGGATTACACCCAGTATACAGGACAGGAGAAGTGGTGCTGTGCAGTGTATATATACAGAATAATACAGATACTGAGGATTACACCCAGTATACAGGACAGGAGAAGTGGTACTGTGCACTGTATATATACAGAATAATACAGAGACTGAGGATTACACCTAGTATACAGGACAGGAGAAGTGGTACTGTGCAGTGTATATATACAGAATAATACAGACACTGAGGATTACACCCAGTATACAAGACAGGATAAGTGGTACTGTGCAGTGTATATATACAGAATAATACAGATACTGAGGATTACACCCAGTATACAGGACAGGAGAAGTGGTACTGTGCAGTGTATATATACAGAATAATACAGATACTGAGGATTACACCCAGTATACAGGACAGGAGAAGTGGTACTGTGCGGTGTATATATACAGAATAATACAGATACTGAGGATTACACCCAGTATACAGGACAGGAGAAGTGGTGCTGTGCAGTGTATATATACAGAATAATACAGATACTGAGGATTACACCCAGTATACAGGACAGGAGAAGTGGTACTGTGCACTGTATATATACAGAATAATACAGAGACTGAGGATTACACCTAGTATACAGGACAGGAGAAGTGGTACTGTGCAGTGTATATATACAGAATAATACAGACACTGAGGATTACACCCAGTATACAAGACAGGATAAGTGGTACTGTGCAGTGTATATATACAGAATAATACAGATACTGAGGATTACACCCAGTACATACAGAATAATACAGATACTGAGGATTACACCCAGTATACAGGACAGGGGAAGTGGTACTGTGCACTGTATAGATACAGAATAATACAGATACTGAGGATTACACCCAGTATACAGGACAGGAGAAGTGGTACTGTGCACTGTATATATACAGAATAATACAGATACTGAGGATTACACCCAGTATACAGGACAGGAGAAGTGGTGCTGTGCAGTGTATATATACAGAATAATACAGATACTGAGGATTACACCCAGTATACAGGACAGGAGAAGTGGTACTGTGCACTGTATATGTACAGAATAATACAGACACTGAGGATTACACCCAGTATACAGGACAGAAGAAGTGGTACTGTGCACTGTATATATACAGAATAATACAGAGACTGAGGATTACACCTAGTATACAGGACAGGAGAAGTGGTGCTGTGCCATGTATATATACAGAATAATACATATACTGAGGATTACACCCAGTATACAGGACAGGAGAAGTGGTACTGTGCAGTGTATATATACAGAATAATACAGACACTGAGGATTACACCCAGTATACAGGACAGGAGAAGTGGTGCTGTGCAGTGTATATATACAGAATAATACAGATACTGAGGATTACACCCAGTATACAGGACAGGAGAATTGGTACTGTGCACTGTATATATACAGAATATTACAGATACTGAGGATTACATCCAGTATACAGGACAGGAGAAGTGGTACTGTGGAGTGTATATATACAGAATAATACAGATACTGAGGATTACACCCAGTATACAGGACAGGAGAAGTGGTGCTGTGCAGTGTATATATACAGAATAATACAGATACTAAGGATTACACCCAGTATACAGGACAGGAGAAGTGGTACTGTGCAGTGTATATATACAGAATAATACAGATACTGAGGATTACACCCAGTATACAGGACAGGAGATGTTGTGCTGTGCAGTGTATATATACAGAATAATACAGATACTGAGGATTACACCCAGTATACAGGACAGGAGAAATGGTACTATGCAGTGTATATATACAGAATAATACAGATACTGAGGATTACACCCACTATACAGGACAGGAGAAGTGGTACTGTGCAGTGTATATATGCAGAATAATACAGATACTGAGGATTACACCCAGTATACAGGACAGGAGAAGTAGTACTGTGCAGTGTATATATACAGATTAATACAGATACTGAGGATTACACCCAGTATACAGGACAGGAGACGTGGTGCTGTGCAGTGTATATATACAGAATAATACAGATACTGAGGATTACACCCAGTATACAGGACAGGAGAAGTGGTACTGTGCGGTGTATATATACAGAATAATACAGATACAGAGAATTACACCCAGTATACGGGACAGTAGAAGTGATACTGTGCAATGTGTTGCATAGGAATCATTGAGGATTGCACATCCCTGCGGCTCTCCTGATCTGAGCATGACGGCCTCATGTACTTCTATGCAGCTGACATATTCAGGTCAGGAGAGCCACCAGCTGGTCCGGGTGGTGCGATTTGATCCTTGCAAGAGTCATACGCTCATGTGAGTTCAGCGTTATATAATATATATATATATATATATATATATATATATATATATATATAAATATACATACACACAAAATTAGAGCGGATACTGACAATTACAGGATAGAGATAATATATACAGCATACACCGCTCCACAATATACTGTATGCTGCAGTCAATGATACACACAGCTCCACACTGTACACTGTGTTGAGGATTATAGAGTGGAGCTGTGTATATACTGTGTGTTGTCACCTTCCTAACAAGTCGCTTTTTGTTCTTTATATGTTTTTGAATGTGCCTAAAATACATTTCAAAACTGCACCTGTGACATTAAAGAAGATATCCGGGATTTATCTAAAAAATAAATTGTGTGTAAGCACGAGCAGGCATGAGGCTGACCCCGACCTGCCTGATGTGCTCGGCACCAGTCACCGCTGTCCTGAGCTGTCACTGGCTGCTCCTGTCAGTGATTTTGCAGCTTCCACTGACGTCACGCTGATTGACAGTCAGTTCCCCCAGTCAGGTAGTAAGGAGCCGGCTGTCCATCAGCAGGCTGTCCCGTCACTTCCACAGACCAGTGCTGTTGCTGGCAGGAGCGGGCTGTGGCGGGGCTCAACAGAGGTGAACGGTGTCAGGCACAGCAAGCGGATAAAATTCCCGTTTAACCCCTAATCCCGCATAATCAGTGGTGACTAGTCATGGAAGATTTGTTACCCCGGACCTAGGCCATGTTCACACAGGGTGTGTTTCCTGTGGTTTTGGTGAATGTTTTGTTGTGTTTTTTACCTTGTTTTTTGCGCATATAAACTTGCATTTTTTCATTCCCAGCAAAGCCTGTGTGATTCCGGAGAGGTTGAGCGCGCACATTGCTGCTGCACAGGGTTTTGCTGCATTTTTAAAAGAATGAACGTCAATAGTCTGTGGTTTAGCTGCAGAAAAAAAATCAGCAAAAATGCCCAGTATGAACATAGCCTTAAGTGTTCCCACTAATGTTATGTCCCTGTGTGTGACAAGATTTACAATAGCCGCGTCATCACCAGCTCTGCCTTCCTTGATGAATACAGGGCAAATGTCTGCACCCCGGCTTCACCAGCGCAGGGCGAGCGTCTGCACCCCGGCTTCACCAGCGCAGGGCGAGCGTCTGCACCCCGGCTTCACCAGTGCAGGGCGAGCGTCTGCACCTTGGCTTCACCAGCGCAGGGCGAGCGTCTGCACCCCGGCTTCACCAGCGCAGGGTGAGCGTCTGCACCCCGGCTTCACCAGCGCAGGGCGAGCGTCTGCACCCCGGCTTCACCAGCCCAGGGCGGCGTCTGCACCCCGGCTTCACCAGCGCAGGGCAAGGGTCTACATCCCAGCTTCACCAGCCCAGCCCCAATAAGAGCATAGGCCTATATAGTGCACATACACAGCCCAGCCCCCACAGGCCCATATAGTGCACATACACAGCCCAGCCCCCACAGGCCCATATAGTGCACATACACAGCCCAGCCCCCACAGGCCCATATAGTGCACATACACAGCCCAGCCCCCACAGGCCCATATAGGACACATAATATACACAGCCCAGCCCCCACAGGCCCATATAGGACACATAATATACACAGCCCAGCCCCCACAGGCCCATATAGGACGCATAATATACACAGCCCAGCCCCCACAGGCCCATATAGGACACATAATATACACAGCCCAGCCCCCACAGGCCCATATAGGACACATAATATACGCAGCCCAGCCCCCGCAGGCCCATATAGGACACATAATATACACAGCCCAGCCCCACAGGCCCATATAGGACACATAATATACACAGCCCAGCCCCCACAGGCCCATATAGGACACATAATATACACAGCCCAGCCCCCACAGGCCCATATAGTGCACATACACAGCCCAGCCCCCACAGGCCCATATAGTGCACATACACAGCCCAGCCCCCACAGGCCCATATAGGACACATAATATACACAGCCCAGCCCCCACAGGCCCATATAGGACACATAATATACACAGCCCAGCCCCCACAGGCCCATATAGGACGCATAATATACACAGTCCAGCCCCCACAGGCCCATATAGGACACATAATATACACAGCCCAGCCCCCACAGGCCCATATAGGACACATAATATACGCAGCCCAGCCCCCGCAGGCCCATATAGGACACATAATATACACAGCCCAGCCCCCACAGGCCCATATAGGACACATAATATACACAGCCCAGCCCCCACAGGCCCATATAGGACACATAATATACGCAGCCCAGCCCCCGCAGGCCCATATAGGACACATAATATACACAGCCCAGCCCCACACAGGCCCATATAGGACACATAATATACACAGCCCAGCCCCCACAGGCCCATATAGGACACATAATATACACAGCCCAGCCCCCACAGGCCCATATAGTGCACATACACAGCCCAGCCCCCACAGGCCCATATAGTGCACATACACAGCCCAGCCCCCACAGGCCCATATAGGACACATAATATACACAGCCCAGCCCCCACAGGCCCATATAGGACACATAATATACACAGCCCAGCCCCCACAGGCCCATATAGGACGCATAATATACACAGTCCAGCCCCCACAGGCCCATATAGGACACATAATATACACAGCCCAGCCCCACAGGCCCATATAGGACACATAATATACGCAGCCCAGCCCCCGCAGGCCCATATAGGACACATAATATACACAGCCCAGCCCCCACAGGCCCATATAGGACACATAATATACACAGCCCAGCCCCCACAGGCCCATATAGGACACATAATATACGCAGCCCAGCCCCCGCAGGCCCATATAGGACACATAATATACACAGCCCAGCCCCCACAGGCCCATATAGGACACATAATATACACAGCCCAGCCCCCACAGGCCCATATAGGACACATAATATACACAGCCCAGCCCCCACAGGCCCATATAGTGCACATACACAGCCCAGCCCCCACAGGCCCATATAGTGCACATACACAGCCCAGCCCCACAGGCCCATATAGGACACATAATATACACAGCCCAGCCCCCACAGGCCCATATAGGACACATAATATACACAGCCCAGCCCCCACAGGCCCATATAGGACGCATAATATACACAGTCCAGCCCCCACAGGCCCATATAGGACACATAATATACACAGCCCAGCCCCCACAGGCCCATATAGGACACATAATATACGCAGCCCAGCCCCCGCAGGCCCATATAGGACACATAATATACACAGCCCAGCCCCCACAGGCCCATATAGGACACATAATATACACAGCCCAGCCCCCACAGGCCCATATAGGACACATAATATACACAGCCCAGCCCCCACAGGCCCATATAGGACACATAATATACACAGCCCAGCCCCCACAGGCCCCTATAGGACACATAATATACACAGCCCAGCCCCCACAGGCCCATATAGGACACATAATATACACAGCCCAGCCCCCACAGGCCCATATAGGACACATAATATACACAGCCCAGCCCCCACAGGCCCATATAGGACACATAATATACACAGCCCAGTCCCCACAGGCCCATATAGGACACATAATATACACAGCCCAGCCCCCACAGGCCCATATAGGACACATAATATACACAACCCAGCCCCCACAGGCCCATATAGGACACATAATATACATAGCCCAGCCCCAGCCCATTCAGACTTACAGAGCAGATGAAAGTGAAAGTGCTTTTCCTGCTGTCTGTGTCCTGCACTGGTGGCAGCCTCGGGTCTGCAGCTTAGGTAGGAGGAGTAATAGGAGAGAGAGAAGTTGCCGGCTGCTGAGATGACTGCTGGATCCAGCTCCAGGGACTGCTGTTCCATTTCATGGGCTGGGTGGACGGGTGAGAGGAATCATCTGCTGCCTCCAGTAACTCCAGGACCGGGTAAGAGCACATTTTGTGGGCTGGAGCAGAGTCTCTCTCAGTCTCCGCCCACAAGAACATGCTGACGTGACGTCGCACAGCACAGGCTGCACACTGCTCGCTACTCCAGATGAGCCGCGCCAAGTCAACGGTGTTGGTGAGTGATGATGATGAGTCATCATCGCTCACTCTGATGATGTGTTGGCTGCCTGGCACCGCTCCCCAGACCCCACAGTGTGTGCTAGAGTCGGCCACATTAAAGTCGGCCCTCGGCCGGAGACGGGCACAGGCCCCGCCCACTTAAGGTCACAGGCCCCGCCCACTCCACAACCAGCGGCCCAGAGGGAAAGTTCCCGGTAGTCCCGCCTATCAGTCCGGGCCTGGATGAAATCAACATCAACATTTTGGCACCAGTTTGAAAACTTGTACAAAGTCTTTGACAATATCAATTATCTTCCATTCAATGTACCTACCATAAAGGAAACACATTTTGCTGCACTAACCATGCAGGAAGGAAGTCTGGACTGAATCATCAAGATGAGCAGATGTGCTAAAGGGACACGATCAGGTCATTTTTCAGTATGATACTAATATTACCCTTGACCTGGGCAGACTTTTTAAAACATGTAAAATCATTATTCTACCTTTTGTAGTCTGCATGTTATCAATATTTTCAGACCCTGCAGGAAGCTGGTAAATTAGTCCTCTCCATTATATTCACAGAGGAATAGTCCTGCAGTGTTAAACTGTCATTTAATTATGCACTTCCTCTCAGCAGCTCCTGCTCCGTCCTCCCTCCTCCCTTCTCTCTCTCTGCTAGTCAGATTTCAGTTTCAATTAGGAGCTTCTGAAGGAGAGATTGTAGACACACATTTGCCTTACTGCCTTACCTGATCTAGATAAAGTGTCTACTCCATCTGTTTATCTACCAGGTATCCCTGCTGTGCTGTGACAGATTCTGTGTTGTATTTGACCTGTTGCTTGGCTGCAGACACAGAGAGCAGAGAGAAGGATACAGCCCCCCCCCACACTAATGTTGTGTGCAGTGATGTGAATATGTGACATCGATATTCATCCTATTGGGAGTGGATAGCAGATAACTAAGTGGATCATTCACTGTGATTGACAGATGGAACTAATCTTTTTATTTAAAGTTTACACAGGATAGGAGGGGAGTATAACTAATAGAAATACATGAATAGAGAGAGCATAGAGAAAGGAATTAGAAAATGATAGCAGTTACATATGGATATTTGACTTGACAGATTCCATTTAATAGATACTCCTGATTCATAATGAGGCATGTCATGGTCAGACTCTCACTCTGTCTCCTCCTTGACATGAGATGATAGACTTTAAAGGGAACCTGTCACCTGGATCTAAGCCCCTACACTATCGCTACCTGTCCCTGCACCTTCCTAGCTGCTCCCTATCTATCCCTCTCTGAGCTAAATCCGCCCTATAAAACTGCAGAAAAATAACTTATAACTTACAGAAGTCCCTGAGGCTGGGGACTGAGAAGGCGGCGCCAGGCTCCATTCTGCCCCTCCTCGATGCAGCAGCGCACGCCCCACTGGGCGGCATTATTCTTTCTTCATCGCCGCCTCCTCCATTTGGAATCTGTGCTTTACACCTATCATGTTGTGGTGATGCGACCTCGATGTGTCCCCTGACCGGGACACAGCATATGGGAGATTGTATCTTCTGCTCGGTAGCAGCACACACAGGGTGAGCTGCTACTGGAGCTAAGTGCTGATTGAAATCACTGACCCCCAGGTGTGCGGGTGAATAGGAGATGATATGTGCTGCCCTGGGCTGTGGGGAGGGGGTGGAGTGTGTCAGGACAGCAGCAGGAGCTGCTGGGATTGTATGAGGTTCTACTCGGCTGTGCCCCGGTGTAACAGGCCAGACTAACCCCCCCGACCAGAATATACTCGGGGTTAAAGTGGCCTAGGCCAGATTATACCCCTCCGTATACCACAGCAGCTGTAGATCAGGGCTCCAAGCAACACATGGGGGCCCGTGGCAGCACAAAGTGGCCCAGGCAGCAGAAAGTGGCCCTACGCAACATACAGGGGCCCCAGGCAGTGCTAGGGGCCCCAGGCAGTGCTAGGGGCCCCAGGCAGTGCTAGGGGCCCCAGGCAGTGCTAGGGGCCCCAGGCAGTGCACAGGGTCCCAGGCAGCACAAAGTGGCCCCAAGCAGCACAAAGAGGCCCCAGGCAACATACAGGGGCCCCAAGCAGTACTAGGGGCCACAAGCTACACACAGGATCCCAGGCTACACACAGGGGCCCCATGCAGCATACAAGAACCCCAGGAAGTGCACGGGGCCCCAGGCAGTGCACGGGGCCCCAGGCAGTGCACGGGGCCCCAGGCAGTGCACAGGCCCCAGGCAGCACAAAGTGGCCCCAGGCAGCACAAAGTGGCCCCAGGCGACATACAGGGGCCCCAGGCAGTACTAGGGGCCCCAGGCTACACACAGGGTCCCAGGCCACATACAGGGGCCCCATGCAGCATACAAGGGCCCCAGGCAGTACAAAGGGGTCCCAGGCAGCGCATGGGGGCCAGAGGCAGCACACAGGGGCCCCAGGCAGCACAAAGTGGCCCCGGGTGGCCCACTGCCAGGGGCCCCTGTATGTTGCCTGGGGTCACTTTGTGCTGCCTGGGGCCACTTTGTTCTGCCTGGAGCCCCGTGCACTGCCTGGAGCCCCGTGCACTGCCTGGAGCCCCGTGCACTGCCTCGGGCCCTTGTATGCTGGCTGGGGCCCCTGTGTGTAGCCTGGGATCCTGTGTGTAGCCTGGGGCCCCTGTGTGCTGCCTCGGGCCCCCATGCACTGCCTGGGGCCCCTAGCACTGCCTGGGGCCCCTGTATGTTGCGTAGGGCCACTTTCTGCTGCCTGGGGCCACCTTGTGCTGCCTCGGGCCCTCATGCATTGCTTGGGGCCCTGTGCACGGCTTGGGGCCCTGATCTACAGCTGCTGTGGTATACGGAGAGTTATAATCTGGCCTAGGCCTGTTTATACCCCGGGGTATAGTTTGGGTTAGGCCAGAATATACCAAGGGTATATTCTGGCCCAGGGGGGTATATTCTGGGCTAGCCCAGTTTATACCTCGGGTATATTCTGGTCGGGGGGTTAGTCTGACCTGTTACATCGGAATCTGGAGGTCTGTGAATACCTGAACTGTGTGCTGTGTGAGTAAATACCTGAGTCACTGCCTTCTGTCGTGCCGATCCTAACTGCTACCTTACAGTGTAAAGTGGGTGGGAGATTCCAAATGGAGGAGGCGGCGATGAAGAAAGAATAATGCCGCCCAGCGGGGCGTGTGCTGCTGCATGGAGGAGGGGCTGAATGGAGCCTGGTGCCGCCTTCTCAGTCCCCAGCCTCAGGGACTTCTGTAAGTTATAAGTTATTTTTCTGCAGTTTTATAGGGCGGATTTAGCTCAGAGAGGGATAGATAGGGAGCAGCTAGGAAGGTGCAGGGACAGGTAGTGATAGTGTAGGGGCTTAGATCCAGGTGACAGGTTCCCTTTAAGAGGTCCACATTACTCTTCAGCTCAGTCGCACACTCACTCCTCACTAAGGCTACAGATTGAACACAGAATGTACTCCAACTAGTCCACACAGTCATAGTCACATAGTTACATAGGTTGAAAAAAGACCCAGGTCCATCGAGTCCAATCTTCCTCCAGCATTGAGTTCATCGTGCTCAATGCTGCCACCATTTACCAAAAGGTTCGTAAGTCCCAATATCATACACACAATGTAATGGATACAAAATGGAAGTAGACCGGTTTCTCTTTTAAAAATAATCTTCTTTTTTAAACCATAAAATTTTTAGTCAAAGTGGGTACAAAGTTCACACGTTTCGAACACACAGATTCTTAGTTGTAACTGAAATATTGGTATTCCTGTTTACCATTTAAAAACAATACAAACCCTACTGATATTTTAGTTATGACTAAGACTCCGTTCAAAGTGCGCTAACCCTTGCACCCCTACTGTGACCATGAATTTTATGGATTAATAATAATATTATTTTTAAAGTAGAAACTGGCCTACTTCTGTTTTGTATCCATTACATGTTTGCACCCGCTAGCCGATGGGTTAAGGACTGGACTCCTGCTTCCAAATGATGGTGGCTTATTCAAGAGGGTGAGGGACTACATGTGTTGGAATCATACACACACTGTACCTTTGGGCAGCAAGTAGATTCACCATTTCATCTATTGGTGTGTTTGGCTTGTACCGTGTATTGGAAAACTGAATTTATTTGAACAACTCACTGTGATTTCATCTTGGAAGCTGTACCATTCCTTTACTCTTCTATCTTTTCACAGGTCACATGCACAAACGATCATTTAGTCTCTACTGAGATACTTAGATTATTTAGGGCAACAAGGCAAAGCTATTAAACTTTTGGCTTTCATACACAAAAGATACTTTATATGTATAACAAAATATGAAAATAACAATGTATAAAGACAAACATGAAAGGTATATAAACAGTTATAAAAACAAAGGATGAAACAAGTGAAAGTTCTATACTTAGCAGTCCTCCGTAAGAAAGTCCTTCCCCAGTCCCAGGGACATGGATTAGAATGTACACAAGCCCAATTGGCTTGATTCCCCAACTTTTGTCAAAATAAGGGAAATAATCAATTCATCATGTACAGTCTACCTTTGGGGATGCGATGGAACATTATTCTCCCCTTTTCTGGTTCCACCCATAAGAGTGTTCTTTATTACACATGCACACTGCCCTCTACACCCTTCATGGTATCTGATATACAGTATTACACATAAGATATGACTCTTGCCTGAAAGATGTTACAGTCACAAGGTGTCCAGGATTTCACTCATATCAGTAAAGGTACCGTTGCACGTTGTAACGATATCAGCAATGATCTCATGGGCGCGTGGTCATTAGGACATCGTTTAGAGATCGTTGGTGAGATGTCACACGTATAGATATCATACATGACGCACCAACGATCCAGCGAGCAGCTATCATTCGCATAACCCAGCGAATGATACTTGGTCACTGCTGTGAATAGGTGAAATTGTTAACGACATCATTATCGCAATGTCACACACAACGATGCAGCAGGTTGGCTGATCAAAGATCATCTGATTTGAGAACATGTTTTCAAATCTGCGATCAGTGATCCAACGATTTATCGTAATCACATCTCGAAGTCACACGCAAAGAAGTAGTAACGATGTCGTTTGAACGACTCCAAACCCTTGATGTTTCAGCGATATCGTTCACAATCTCGTACTGTGTAACGAGGCCTTTAGCAGTAGCATATGCTCCTACTCATTTGTACTATAGGTGAAAGTTATGTGCTAATTGTGTTTTCCCAAGCACAGTGAGGGAGACCTTTACATTTCACAAGGATCATTAAACATTTGGAAATCAGTAGAAGACATGGAGGCTTGGGATATATTTTATACATACTGTATAAATATAAATTACAGTGGCCTATCTTTACTACAAGGCTTATGCCTCTGCGGGACTAAGGACCATTAGAAGAGCATGTGTCTTGCCACAAATCATACTCCAGTTCCTGATAGAATTTGTGGCATAGCAAATGCCACAACTTGTCATGAATTTGATGAGCGTCGGTCGCAACCCATCTGTGCTACCCCAGATCCATTCATTTGTCAGAGCTAGATAAAAGTGGAGAGAGAATGACAAATTTTGCATTTTAACGAGGCATCAAGTTGTGCCAAATTATGAGACTCTTGAAAGCTTTTTACATCAGAATAGTGCCATAAAGATTTTGATGAATCGGACCCATGGTATTCTCAAAATATGCCTATGCCAATTTTTTTTTTTTTTTTTTTTAAAACCTTAAGCTACAATACGTTAAAAGGAAAACAAACATTACTTTTTCTTATATAGACCTACTTTACATCTATTTAATAAAAATAAAATTACATGAGAAATTTTAACACAATCTTTTTGCATTTTACAGACAGTACAGCATGATACCATTTGTGTAAAATATACATTATATGGTATTTGATGTTAAACCTATCCTTAAAATTCCCTTACAAGATAGCTTCAAACTAGATGCTGCTTGTATACCTGCTTTACAGCTGTAATAACTAAAGCACATGACGCTAATTGAGGTGCTCTCACTTGTAAACCACATATCTTCCAACTATAACCTCTTCCACATTTCTTCTATGCAGCCCAAATGGCACCATTTTTTAGCATTAGCTTCCTTTGTTATAAGCTTCATTAAACATGGAGATCGATAGCCTGCATAATACAACCATAGAGATAATGAAAACAAATGGAAGTTGCAAGGCTAAGGTGATTGTGGGGTCAGATTTTGTCTAGGAAAACCCCCTTGGGAAATTAATACCGGGTTGATATAATTTTACATTCAGCTTTTTTACAGTGATTAACTTAACAGCAGTGAGGAGAGAAATTAGGAGATTTTGTTATTGTTCAAGCATTTGTTCACTTAGTTCCTATTGTTGCATTTTTAAGCTATTAGGTGAAAACGCTTGATTTATACCTTTCTACTGTGAACATGGCTTTATAGCAACAATTTTATGTCTGTTCGTTTCTAAGACAAAGAATTTATTTTGGTTTTAATCAGACTGCATTCAAATGATATAAATAAGTGTGGTAGAAATGCTGGCCTTGCATGACATATGTATAGTTTATTTTACCAGTATAATAAGTACCAATCTTTCAAGTTGACTTTAAAGGGAACCTGACCTCTAAAATTGACCCCCCATCTGTTTAAACCTGTCCCTGCACCATAGTAACCCATTTGTAACAATCCCTTTCTGTCCCTAAATCGCTATTTGAAAGTTTATAAAAGTAGTTTATTCACCTGTTGTTCTGCAGCTTCACATTACATGTGAAGCCGCAAAAGGCGGGCTTATATGGCTCTCCCCGCCGCCGGCGTGTTAATTATGCACACCCATATGGGCGTGCCATAGAGCAGAGACTGTGGTTGTGTTGCCAGGCGGCGGTAAAGGCAATATGACGCGATTTTCGTCATATCGCCTGTACCATCCCCTTGCATGACAATCACAGTCTCTGCTCTATAGCACGCCCATATGGGCGTGCATAATTAACACGCCGGTGGCGGGGAGAGCCATATAAGCCTGCCTTTTGCGGCTTCACATATAATGTGAAGCTGCAGAACAACAGGTGAATAAACTACTTTTATAAACTTTCAAATAGCGCTTTAGGGACAGAAAGGGATACCTAGAAATGGATTACTATGGTGCAGGGACAGGTTAAAGCAGGCTGGGGGGTCATTTTTAGAGGTTAGGTTCTCTTTAAATGGGTTTTTCTAGGCTTCAAAATATTTGCTAGTAACCTTCCTTTACTGACATCACCATTACACCTAGTGATTGGTTTCCACTGTCATATATCGAAATTGCATTTCATTGCTGCAGTGTTGTAAGCAATGAGTGGCGTGGGACCACTAGTTTTCAGCTTGTCAGAGAAGAAATCAAATGTACTCAGTAGCACATAAATTGTTCACTATCAGAGAACAAGCAAATTCTACAGTGGCAATTATTACTGTCTCATCTGGACAATAACGGTAATGATTCCGCTATTTACATATAGATTCAACTAGTAGAAGTCCATGTCCACTAATTTAGATGCATATTGGATGACACCACTACAATTTTGTAACAATATAGACATAAATCGAGAAAATGTTTCACAAATTCCTTGCAATGTAACTGTCCAAGGAGCCTCTATACAGTCAGCCATAATGATGCTTACAAAGGCTTAGACTTTCTCTGCCTGAATTTGATATTTGATTACATTTATATGGCTGTTAGTTGTAGTTGCGGAAACGTTCTCTCCTGGCCACAGCAGTGGCTAACTAAACACTGTTAACTTTTTTCATTCTAATTGTTATACTGTTGATAATTATAATTTTCTTACTCTTAACCTTATACCTCACGTCAAATATACCCAACAAGTAACTTTTTCAAGATTTCCAGAGTAGAAGTTGCCGCTGGTGTTCTTTTGAAATGATATCCTGAAATCATAACCTGTTATATGTAGAGAGGAGCAGATCTAACAGAATTCTGATCAAACAAATTGTGCAGATTGTACTGGAAATTTGGATTCACAGCAAATTTATTCTGTGCAAATTAAATGTTAAATAATTGAGCACACTAATAAAATCAACTTTTAATTAAATATTCTTAAAAGGAGGTTGAAAATGTCATTAATCAAGCTGTTATAACAGCTATTCGTATAGGAGACAATACCGGACTAACTAAAGACTGACACACATATAAGGCTACGTTCACCTGTAGTGTAATGGCCGCGTATTCCTGCTTTTACATGGCGCTTTTGAGTGCTCGAGAATAAGCAGTGCAAAACAAAGCTGTAGACACCCTCCGGCAAAACCTATGCAAACACCGCATATTTTTGCACGCGCACTTTCACTGCAAAAGTGTGTGCACAAATAGAATAGTCATGCCAATTTTTTGCGCTTTTTTTGGCGTGCTTTCATCATTGACTAAATGTTAACATGGTCTCAGTGAAAGCGCGGCATTGGCACTGCCAAATGCACGGCAAAATATGCCGCATATGAACATAGCCTAATCATGGACACATTGTTCCATATTGTAGCTGTGTACAAATGTAACAATGTGTCCATGATTTCACTGCAACCAGAGATCTGTTCAAAAGTTGGTCACAGAAGTTGGTGTGTGTAATGCGGCCCTTAGAGTCCAGTAAGGTGGACAAAGGTGTGTAACCTACCACCAATTGTGTATAAACCACTATGTTTAAGTCTGATTAAAGCAAGCATTTCATATTTAGTCAGATTAAATTTAGCAAATGGTATTTTAGATGACAGATTTTTAAGGTCCCCTGTAACTAGGTTAACAAAAATGTCGACCAGCCACTAATCAACACCTGAAACCTCTTCAGCTACAGATTTATTCAGAACCACAAGTCTGATCCAGACTTAGTCTGATCCATGTACCTTTCAAACTACATCTTTCAAAGTACATTTTCTAAGTACAATATTTAGAAATAGACTAGAAATGGACTGGAAAAGACTGTCAGGTAAAGGAATATAAAGCCACCACAATGTTTCCATTCTAATCTCTACCACCCTTACTACTTCATCTCATATTAACTCCTGCAATCCCTTCCACAAGTAAGGAACTAGTCATCAGTCCACCCTTCCCCCCCAGCCATCTGACCTCCTCTTGACTACTATTTCTCCCCATACTGGCTGTATCACCTTGTCCTCGGCTCCACCATCCTGTCCAGGACTGCTAGATCTCATCCCCATCCACATCTCCCCTGGACTGTAGCTCATACCTTGGTGGCATCCCACCCCGGACTGACCCCTGGATGCCTCACCTGTCCCACGGCTGCTCCATCAGCCAACCCAGCATTCGCCTCTGTCAACCCCGACCGCCTCGACTGATCCCCCAACTTCCCCATCTGACCCATCCATCCGACCCCCCACCTTACATCTCATCCCCTGGTCATCACCTCATCCCGTGACCGCTCCCCACTGATGACCATTCACCCACTACCACAACTTTCCCCACTCTGCTTCTGACCCCTGCTGCCACACTCACTCCCTGCTCTCCGTACACAATGTTCCCGCTACTCCTCACTCTCACTCCCATCCTTCTCCACTTCCTACTACCCCCACTTATCCCCCCTCCCAGCAACAAAATACTACTCTCACCCTCTATCCTGCTGAACCACCTCACCCACTTCACCGATTTTTTTGTTCACTTTCAATCCTCAATCACCAAACAAGCACGCCCGCCTCGCAAGCTCTCATGCTCCCACCTGCTAACCCTCGGCCTACTCCTCCTCCTTGCCGGTGACATCTCCCCCAATCCTGGCCCCCCCCGCAACATCCCAACAACAACCTTCATCCCGCGACCCACCGCCAACCCTCGCAACCTCACCACCACTTGCTCTCGCAACCCGACCAACATCAGACCCATTCCCCCAGCCCTTGCCCCACCTACCGCTCTACCCGGCGCACTCTGGAATGCCCGCTCAGTGTGCAACAAACTCCCTGACATCCATGATCTCTTTATCTCCAGGAAACTGTCATTCCTTGGCCTCACCGAGACCTGGCTCACCCCCTCCGACACGGCCTCCACTGCTGCACTATCCTACGGCGGCCTCAGCCTGTCCCACACCCCCCGTCCCTCTGGCAAACACGGTGGTGGAGTCGGCATACTGCTGTCCAACTCCTGCACCTTCAGCCCCATCCCCCAGCCCCCATCCGTCACTGTCCCCTCCTTTGAAGCCTACTCAGTCCGAATCTTCTCCCCCTGCAACCTCCAAATAGCCATCATCTACCGCCCCCCCGGACCCACCGCCTCCTTCCTTGACCACTTCACCACCTGGCTACTTCACTTCCTCTCCACTGACATCCCCTCCATCATCATGGGCGACTTCAATATCCCCATTGACACTCCCCGCCCAGCCTCCTCCAACCTTCTTTCCTTGACCACCTCCTTAGGGCTCTCCCAATGGTCCTCCTCTCTCACCCACGAACAAGGCCACACGCTTGACCTCATCTTTACCCGCCTTTGCTCCCTCTCTAACCTCACAACCTCGGTACTCACACTGTCCGACCACCATCTCTTGACCTTCTCCGCCCTCTCCTCCCCTGCCACACTACCCCCTCTCCGCAAACTTGATCACCCTCGCCGAAACCTAAAAGATCTTGATCTTCCTTTAT
Organism: Allobates femoralis; assembly: GCA_033576535.1. Taxonomy (NCBI): domain Eukaryota; kingdom Metazoa; phylum Chordata; class Amphibia; order Anura; family Aromobatidae; genus Allobates; species Allobates femoralis. Next base: position 659,106,112 of record JARQOC010000003.1, on the reverse strand, counting down.
TCTCTGAATCACTCCTCCCTCTCACCGACCTACCCTGCGCTGACGACATTGACATTGCCACCACCCTATACAACACCACCATAACGAACGCTCTCGACCTAGCCGCCCCCCTCACTCTCCATGCTCCACGCATTAACAGGCAACCCTGGCACACCACCCTCACTAAAAACCTGAGACGGGCGTCCAAAGTCGCCGAGAGGAGATGGAAAAAGTCTCACACCCCCGAGCACTTTGCTCTGTTCAAGCAATCCATCACTGACTTCAAGACGGCACTCGCTACTGCCAAGCAAGTGTTCTTCTCATCCCTTATAACCTCTCTGTCCCGCAACCCCAAGCAGCTCTTCAAAACTTTCAACTCCTTACTTCGCCCGCCTGCTCCTCCCCCTTCTCCCCTCATCTCTGCTGAAGACTTTGCGACCTTCTTCAAGAAGAAGATCGACAAGATCAGAAGCAGCTTCGGTCCACTATTCCCACACCTCCCCTTCCCACCTACACTGCCCTCCTCCTCCATCAGCCACTTCCCCCCCATAACTGAAGACCAACTCTCCTCCCTCCTGTCAAAATCACACCTCACCACCAGCGCCCACGACCCGCTCCCATCCCACCTCATTCCCAAACACACCTCCATTTTCATCCCAGCCCTCACCCACCTCTTTAACCTTTCACTTAGCACTGGTACCTTCCCCTCGGCCTTCAAACACGCCCTAATCACGCCCATCCTAAAAAAAACCTCACTTGACCCTACCTCTGTCTCTAACTATCGCCCCATATCTCTTCTCCCATTTGCCTCTAAGCTACTTGAACAACACGTCCACTCCGAACTGTCCTCTCACCTCTCCTTGTGCTCCCACTTCGACCGCCTGCAATCTGGCTTCCGACCCCTCCATTCCACCGAAACAGCCCTGACCAAAGTCACCAACGACCTACTGACCGCCAAGAACAAACACCACTACTCCATTCTGCTACTCCTTGACCTGTCTGCCGCCTTCGACACGGTTGACCACTCCCTTCTTCTCCGGATCCTGGAATCCCTTGGCATCACCCACCTTGCCCTCTCCTGGATCTCCTCATACCTAGCGGACCGGACCTTCAGCGTCTCCCACTCCCACACCTCCTCCTCACCCTACCCCCTTTCTGTCGGTTCCCCCCAAGGTTCGGTCCTGGGACCCCTACTTTTCTCCATTTACACTCTCGCCTAGGGCAACTCATCGAGTCCCACGGCCTCCAGTACCACCTCTACGCCGACGACACCCAAATCTACCTGTCCGGCCCTGACATCACCTCCCTACTCTCGAAAATCCCTCAATGCCTTTCCGCCATCTCATCCTTCTTCTCTGCTCGCTTCCTTAAACTCAACATGGACAAAACTGAATTCATAGTCTTCCCCCCAAGAAATTCCACCCCACCTCCCAACCTATCCATCTGCGTCAACGACTGCCCCCTCTCCCCAGTCCCCCAAGCCAAGTGCCTCGGGTAATCCTTGACTCCTCCCTATCCTTCAAACCCCACATCGAGGCCCTCACCACATCCCTCTGGCTCCAGCTCAAGAACATCTCACGGATCCGCTCCTTCCTCACCCACGACACCACTAAAACACTCATTCATGCTTTTATCATCTCCCGCCTTGACTACTGCAACGTCCTTCTCAATGGCCTCCCGGCTAACTCCCTCACACCTCTCCAGTCTATCCTCAACTCCGCTGCCCGACTAATCTACCTGTCCTCCCGCTACTCCCCTGTCTCCCCCCTCTGCCAAGCCCTTCACTGGCTCCCCGTCTCCAAGAGATCCCAATTCAAAACACTAACCATGGCGTACAAAGCCATACACAACCTGGCCCCACCATACATCTCCGACCTGGTCTCCCGATACCTACCCTCACGCAACCTCCGCTCCTCCCAAGAACTCCTCCTCTGCTCCCCCCTCATCACCTCTTCGCACAACTGAGTCCAGGACTTCTCCTGGGCATCTGCCTTACTCTGGAACTCCCTACCCCAACACGTCAGACACTCTCCTACCCTGAGTAGCTTCAAGTGTCACCTGAAGACTCACTTGTTCCGTCAAGCCTACAACCTGCCATGAGACCCAGGCGAACGCCCCATACCTGACATTCCCCCATCCTACTGTATCCTAACCCACCCCTCATAGACTGTGAGCCCTCGTGGACAGGGTCCCTGCCCCTCCTGTACCTGTACGTCCTGATCGCCTAGATTTAGTGTACTTGTTCTTGTCTCCCTCATCCTCATGTAAAGCGCCATGGAACCTAATGGCGCTATATAAATAAATAATAATAATAATAGCAGAGGTATCATCAGTTGGTGGAGCCATTTTCGTACTCTTATTTTTCAATGAAGAAAATGAACCCTCTCCAAGAGAACTGACACCTGTTACTCTGATACTATTTAGCAGCCTAATATCAGGGGAGTAAATTCTCTGAAATACTCAGTTCTCTACATTCAACTTTATCCTTGCTTCCTCCACCTTAGTTTCCTCAGAAATATGTTCAGATCTTTTACCGAGCAATTTTGAATGTTTGGGTGGAAGTGACTCGATTGCTGCACAGTATGAGGGCGGCAGTGGCCCAGGTGTGTGACGTCGTGTGTACACACCTGGTAATGGGAGCAGGGGACCATGAGACATGTGGACAGGTGAGATTGATGATATTAATTAGACCGGCTGCAGGTGATTGATTTTGAAACGCTAAATAGCCTTGCCCACTACCACTGTTTGCTTTTTTGCCTTCATCTGAAGCTGGAGTAAGGTGACAGCTTCTTATGCTATACCTGGAGACCCAGTCCCCTAATGATTCAAAGATAATCAAACGTGTCAGGACCCACGGGAGGGACAGGTTTAGGGCATAAAGTCTTTAAGGTGCAGCTATGGATTGCCCCTGTAAGGGCGGGAGTCTTTGTGTGCATAGGGTTTATCTTTATCATTTATCTTTTTATTTTTGTTTTCATGAAGGTTAATGTCAGGGTCAGTACTGGTGTCTGGACTGGGACCTTGAATACCTGATGGACATCTCACCTGCCTAAGCTCTCTGCCTCAAGATGGGCAAGATTTATCCATGCTTATAAAATAGCTGTATATCGGTGTATAGTGCATAGCATTGATACAGTGACCACTGTCACTGTCAGAGACAGATTTAAGGCAATCAATGTATCTGGTATTTAAGTGGTTTACCTTACTAGATACTTAGGGGTACTTCACATACTACAACATTGCTAGCGATGTCGCTGAAACGTCACAGCTTTTGTGACGTAACTGCAACCTCCCCAGCGATATCACAGTGTATGCACCAGCGACCAGGCCCCTGCTATGAGGTCGCTGACCGCTGCAAGTCGTTCAGGACCATTTTTCAGTCCTTGGTCTCCCGCTGGTCAGCACGCATCGTTACATGTGTCAGAGAGAGACCAACGATCAGTGACTTCCCAGGCTGGTAACCATGGTAAAAATGGGTATCTAGGCAGCGCGCAGCGCCTAGTTACCCGATGTATACCTTGGTTACTAACTTTCTCCACCCAGGCAGGCATCCAAGGTACACAGCGGGTAACTAGGGACAGCGATGTGCTTAGATACCCGCTGTATACCTTGGATACCAGCCCTGAAAGTGGAGAAGGCTGGTAACCAAGGTATATATCGGGTAACTAGGCGCTGCGCACTGCCTATATACCCATTGTTTATCATGGTCACCAGCCTGCTCCAGCTTACCGTAGCCTGTCAGAAGACAGGAGCGGGAGCTTGATATCATGGAAAGAATAGTTTATATTCCTTCCACGATGTCACCGGTCCACTGGTCGCTGGTGAGTCTGCCTGTTTGACAGCTCACCAGCGACTGCATAGAGACTTTCCTGTGATCCTGGCCAGGTCGGATCGCTGCTGGGATCGCTGGAAAGTCTCAGCGTGTAAAGGGGCCCTTATATGTGTATCAGTGTTTAGTTAGTCTAGTGTTGTCTCCTACACAAATAGCTGTTGTAATAGCTTGATTAATGAGGTTTTCAACCTCCTTTTAAGAATTTTTAATTAGCAGGTGATTTTATTAGTGTGCTTAATTATTTACCTTACAAAACTGATAATTACCTATACCCAGGGCCGGCGTCAGCACCCGGCGTACCCGGGCAAGTGCCGGGGCCCGAAGGCTTGGAGGGGGCCCATCGGGCCCCTGAGGGCTAGGGTCACACTTGCATTGTGACCCTAGCCTGACGCAAGTATTGTCTGCTGCAGCGCAGAGCGTTTAATGCTATGCGCTGCCAGCAACGGAGCCCATAGAAACCCGAAGTTTACATTGACAACTAGTGGTTGTCAAGGTAAGCATCGGGTTTCTATGGGCTCCAGCGCATAGCATTAAAAGCTATGTGCTGCAGCCAAAATACTTGCATCAGGCTAGGGTCACAATGCAAGTGTGACCCTAGCCCTCAGGGGCCCCTGAGCACATTGCCCCCACAGCCAGGGCCATATCCAGGGGGCAGCTGGGGGTCATTTTCACCTCCTGCAGCATCGGAGGTCTCCCTCCTCCCCCTCCATGGGAGCCGACAGAGCAGCACACACACTGTGCTTACAGGACCTGTGATGATGTCACATGGAGGGGAGGAGTCAGGGGTCACATGATCAGCTCCTCAGTTGTCATGGTGCTGGATGAGGTGAAGTTTATGTGTGGGATCAGGAGGGGTTTACAGTGTGAATGTAGCAGAGGCAAGTGTGTACTAGGTGTATGGCAATTAGGTGAAGTTTGTGTGGGGTCAGGAGGGATTTACAGTGTGAATGTAGCAGAGGCGAGTGTGTACTAGGTGTATGGAACGGAGCCGAGTGGGTACTAGGTGTATAGAGCGGAGCCGCGTGCGTACGAGGTGTATGGAGCAGAGCCGCGTGCGTACGAGGTGTATGGAGCAGAGCCCCGTGTGTATGAGGTGTATGGAGCAGAGCCGCGTGCGTACGAGGTGTATGGAGCAGAGCCGCGTGTGTATGAGGTGTATGGAGCAGAGCCGCGTGCGTACGAGGTGTACGGAGCAGAGCCGCGTGCGTAGGAGGTGTACGGAGCAGAGCCGCGTGCGTAGGAGGTGTATGGAGCAGAGCCGCGTGCGTAGGAGGTGTATGGAGCAGAGCCGCGTGCATAGGAGGTGTATGGAGCAGAGCCGCGTGCGTACGAGGTGTATGGAGCAGAGCCGCGTGCGTACGAGGTGTATGGAGCAGAGCCACGTGCGTAGGAGGTGTATGGAGCAGAGCCGCCTGCGTACGAGGTGTATGGAGCGGAGCCGCGTGCGTACGAGGTGTACGGAGCGGAGCCGAGTGTGTACGAGGTGTACGGAGCAGAGCCGCGTGCGTACGAGGTGTACGGAGCAGAGCCGCGTGCGTAGGAGGTGTACGGAGCAGAGCCGCGTGCGTAGGAGGTGTATGGAGCAGAGCCGCGTGCGTAGGAGGTGTATGGAGCAGAGCCGCGTGCGTACGAGGTGTATGGAGTAGAGCCGCGTGCGTACGAGGTGTATGGAGCAGAGCCGCGTGCGTACGAGGTGTATGGAGCAGAGCCACGTGCGTAGGAGGTGTATGGAGCAGAGCCGCGTGCGTAGGAGGTGTATGGAGCAGAGCCGCGTGCGTACGAGGTGTATGGAGCAGAGCCGCGTGCGTACGAGGTGTATGGAGCAGAGCCGCGTGCGTACGAGGTGTATGGAGCAGAGCCACGTGTGTATGAGGTGTACGTAGCAGAGCCGCGTGTGTACGAAGTATGTGTACCAGTGGTAGCCCCCGGCGGATTCCGCTCCTATAGTCTCAGCCGCCTTTGCCAGCAGCATTCTTCTCCAGAGTCTCTTCTGCCGCTGTCTGCATTCTGCAGCTCAGCATGGAGGGGCACGATGTCATCACTGTGCTGATATGTGCAGAGCGACCGGAGGAGACCGGAGCGGCAAGAAGAAAGGTGAGGACAAAGAGAGATCCAGACGGCCAGACACTCCGCTAAGCTGCGGTGCCACCCATATGGCAGTGCGGCTCCATTGAGCTGCTTGCATTATTTGTGCGCTTGAGGATGCTTGTGTATATACCAAACATCCTGAGACGCACAAAAATGCAACATTTTGCATTTGAAGGGTATTTTTAAAAAGCGCAAGGGAACGAAACGCATTTTAGCCCGCTCCTAACAGCGTGTAATATACTCACTGTCAGGAACAGCTCTTGCTGGATTCGGCAGTCACTGTTCCTGTAAGGCTGCCTTCACATAGGAGTTTTTTTAAAATGTGGCAGTTGCAGTAAAAAAAACCTGTATCTGCTGCATTTTCCGTCTAGCGGCTGCACTTGCTGCCCATTTGCAGCAAGCCCCATACATTGTCTATGGGGCTTGTGGTAAGTGTGCGGCTATAGATATATATATATATATATATAAAATTATAGTCCGCGATATGTACTAAAGGGGGCCCACTGAGACTTTTTCGCCCGGGGCCCACAGAAACCTGGAGCCGGCCCTGCCTATACCTTCTCAAAAGAGTTTGCTTACTCTTGCAAATTAAATGTTCCCTATTATGCTCTGGGGTCTCAACTGACTCTAGAGCATAAAAAACAAACAATGTAAAAAGAAAAATCAAACCTCATGCTTGCTGCTCACCTCTCCTGCAGTCCCTGGAATTAAGTGCGTGGAAGCCCAGGAATGGAGTGGAGAACAGGCAGGATATAGGGTGAGACAGACAGTGAGGGTGGCCGGAAAGTTGAGGGGTCAAATGAGCGGTTTATATTAATCTCTTGTCATTCCTCTACTGTTCAGCAAGATGGCGGCTACCATTTAGTATTGGTTCATGTGGAGCAAATTACAAAATAATCTGTGTTCACTACCATGCAGATTTCGTAAAAACTAAAACGTACTTACATCATCATCATCAATATTTTAAATTATTGTATATGGTTTATCCCATGAATCATTTTCTAGCAAAAGCATTTTTTACTTCCACATGTCCCCATTGGTGCTGCTGCTAATCTCGTTTTTTCAGGTGGGTTTTTTAATCAGTCATCTTCCCCCAATGGCAGTTTACAATAGACCTTTCCTGCTGAGACGTCTCAGCTATATGTATATGCTAATGCAGAAGCTCAGATAGTTAAAGGAAATCAATTAGCATATTTTTGCCTCGGATTCTGAAAGCAGCAAGATGTAGGGGCTGAAAGTTTGATTCCAGTGATGTGTCACTTTCTGGACAGTATCTATGAAATCTGAGTTTTATCAGCAGGAGATTATCACTAGAGGACTAGGTGTTGCATGCCTATTGTCCAACCACTGTTACACCCAGTAAACTCATGGCCCCTTTACACGCAGCTACAGGTAACAGGTTTTCCACAGGTAACTTACTGGCTGCAGTGAAATCATGGAGACATAGTTCCATTTGTACACAGCAACAAGATAGAACCATGTCTCCATGATTTCACTGCAGCCAGTAAGTTACCTGTGGAAAACCTGTTACCTGTAGCTGCGTGTAAAGGGGCCATAAGTAATACAAAGCTGGAATCAGGGTCTCTGTCTCTGATTTATGCTTTTCTCAGATTACAAAAGAAATACTTGCTGACAGATTCCCTTCAACTGATCAGCAGTAAAGAAACTATTGTAACTGATTCCTGAGAAGTCAATAGAGGAGTCAGTTGGCAAAGAAATGGCAGAAAGATGAATGAGCATGAGCGTCTACTAGCACTCACCTCATTAGTGGAATTGCTCTACAGTACGAACGCAGCGTGGTGCTATAATATGCAGGTAAATATAATTATTTTCTTACAGCATACAAATGAAAAGACTTATGACCACTTTACACACACTAACTTATCTGTCCAACTTCTGACCAACTTACTGGTTGCAGTGAAATCATGGACACATTGTTCCATTTGTACACAGCCACAAAATGGAGCAATGTGTCCATGATTTCACTGCAACCAGAGATCTGTTCTGAAGTTGGACAGATAAGTTGGTGTGTGGAAAGTGGCCCTTACTTTTTAATGATCATCTACATGATATATGACATTTATTGATGGGACAGCCCCTTTAACACATTTTGTCCAGAATTTCATTTGAGGGCTCGGACACACTCATCCAACTTTGACGGACGATACTCTGAACAGGCTGGAGCAGTGACCCTGAACAGCCTCTCTCTCACTGGACAGGGAATGCGATGCTGCACAGAAAAACAAGCAGCTGTCATTCCCCGTCCAGGGAGAGAGGCCATCCAGGGTCACTGCTCCAGCCTGTTCATAGTCTCGTCCATCAAACTCAGATGTAAGTAGCAGCGTGTGTCCGAGCCCCGAGACACACATCTGATATTTAGAGGCAAGTTGATGCCAGAAAGGCACTAAAATATAAAAATGCATAATTTTCACAATATGTTATGTTACGCAATTTGGTGGAAATATAATTATAATATAAACGCTAGAATGGTATGTTATACCAAAAGCAAAATAAATGTGAGATTAAAATAAAAAATATGTTTAATTAGTACAGGTCTACATATTTGCTGAAATGATCAAAATGTATAATTTCATATAAATGAATGTATACACCTTTACAGTGGAACTATTTTTATGGTTTTTAGTTTCTTTTTTCATTGTAGATCACGAGCTATGTTGTGTGTTTTATACAGTTTTGATTCTACCCACCTGAAATGTTACTGTCTCTGATTTAGATGGCTTCAGCTCTTGGTAAAAGCTCTTTTCATTTCATGGAAAAGGAGTAAAAAATCCTAAGAACATATTTACAGGCACCAGGAGAGACATTATTTCCAGAATTACAAAGATTTACATGACACGGCAAAGTTTCTGTATGTCTAATGCAATCTGTAAGACATGCTTAGACTACCTTTCACTTTTCACATAATTCAGATCTATTCTTTGAGTTAATTCTGAAAATAGCAGTTTCAGTTAATCTAATGTGTAATTTCCATGTCTCTAGGTATAATACCTTCTTTCAACTAGAATAAGATTCTCCACTGCCTGCCTTCTGAGAAGATTTCTAGAGACAGCAAATGCTATTGATGATCTGTCTGTCACGCTTGGAAGGTGAGGGAATCAGGTAACATGATGGTGTGATGAGCAAAGGGAGTCAAGAGAGCCTAATCTCACCCTAATTCCTGCCCTGATCTCGGATGTACCTCTGGTGGTAAGGAGTTCCGAGCCACCACCCTTTACCCTAAGCTCCTGATTAGCGCTAGGCTGAGGGCCCCTACCTCCACCCACGTGTCTGAGATCACAGCTTCTTCCACGGCAATAGAACTCTAGGAGAGGCTTCAGCACAGCAGCAAGACATCTTCTCAGCTCAATGACCAAGAGCCAACTAACTCTATAAACGGCATCTGACAGAGGAGAGGGAAGGCTATTTAAAGCTGGGGGGGGCATTCCCAGTGAGTCACACTTTAACCACTCAACCAGCAGCTAAACATATTAGTGAGTGCAGCTCTAGATCACAATACAGGAGGAATGACATTCACACCAATACTTCATGCAGCCCTTAAAGGCAAACAACCTTTAACCAAAATAACTGCCATCAACAGCTTCCAGTAACCATCAATGAGTTTCTTACAATGCTCTGCTGGAATTGCAGACCATTCTTCTTTGGCAAACTGCTCCAGGTCCCTGATATTTGAAGGGTGCCTTCTCCAAACGGCCATTTTTAGATCTCTCCACAGGTGTTCTATGGGATTCAGGTCTGGACTCATTGCTGGCCACCTTAGAAGTCTCCAGTGCTTTCTCTAAAACCATTTTCTAGTGCTTTTTGAAGTGTGTTTTGGGTCATTGTCCTGCTGGAAAACCCATGACCTCTGAGGGAGACCCAGCTTTCTCACACTGGGCCCTACATTATGCTGCAAAATTTGTTGGTAGTCTTCAGACTTCATAATGCCATGCACACTGTCAAGCAGTCCAGTGCCAGAGGCAGCAAAGCAACCCCAAAACATCAGGGAACCTCCGCCATGTTTGCCTGTAGAGACCGTGTTCTTTTCTTTGAATGCCTCTTTTTTTCTCCTGTAAACTCTATGTTGATGCCTTTGCCCAAAAAGAGAGAATTTTCTTCCAAAACGTTTTAGGCTTTCTCAGGTAAGTTTTGGCAAACTCCAGCCTGGCTTGTTTATGTCTCGGGGTAAGAAATGGAGTCTTCCTGGGTCTCCTACTATACAGTCCCTTTTCATTCAGACGCCGACGGATAGTACGGATTGACACTGCTGTACCCTCGGACTGCAGGGCAGTTTGAACTTGTTTGGATGTTAGTCGAGGTTCTTTATCCACCATCCGCACAATCTTGCGTTGAAATCTCTCGTCTATTTTTCTTTTCCATTTACATCTAGGGAAGTTAGCCACAGTGCCATGGGCTTTAAACTTCTTGATGATGCTTCCTCACAATTTGGTTTCTCAAGTCCTCAGACAGTTCTTTGGTCTTCTTTCTTTTCTCCATGCTCAATGTGGTACACACAAGGACACAGTACAGAGGTTGAGTTAACTTTAATCCATGTCAACTGGCTGCAAGTGTGATTTAGCTATTGCCAACATCTGTTAGGTGCCACAGGTAAGTTACAGGTGCTGTTAATTACACAAATTAGAGAAGCATCACATGATTTTTCTAAGGGTGCCAATACTTTTGTCTACCCCTTTTTTATGTTTGGCGTGGAATTATATCCAATTTGGCTTTAGGACAAATCTTTTTGTGTTTTTTTCATTGAAGACAAATTAAATGAAGATAATAATACCAAAGAATTTGTTATTCTTCCCCCATCCTACTGTATCCTAACCCACCCCTCATAGACTGTGAGCCCTCGTGGACAGGGTCCCTGCCCCTCCTGTACCTGTACGTCCTGATCGCCTAGATTTAGTGTACTTGTTCTTGTCTCCCTCATCCTCATGTAAAGCGCCATGGAACCTAATGGCGCTATATATAAATAAATAATAATAATAATAATAATTGAAATCATTTTCAGGAAGAAACTGAGTATTATCTGACAGAATTGCAGGGGTGTCAATACTTTTGGCCATGACTGTAAATATATGGCATCCAGATATAGGGATGGGCGACTCCTTTGAAGAAATGTGATTCAGGCCCCCAGCATGGTTCTTAGCTGTCTCTCCCTCTCCATGGATCTGAATAACCTACAAAAGGAGGGTCTGGTTTTTATCTTTCTAGTCTAAAATTAGAACTCCCACTCTGCTGACCTCATAAATGGGCTGTCTCTGGGAGGTACACATCTCTTTGAAAGTAATCAGTTTCTAGATTTCCCTCATATCTTGTGTCTGGAAACTCACATGCCAAACATTTTAGCATAATTTTTCCACTCATGATTTTATCTATGGATGAGAGAGAAGTGAAATATTCATAATCACTATAATCATAACGAGTACTTTGCAATACTCGCGTATAGGGAGTACAATGCAAGTCAATGGGAAATGTGAGTAATTTTCTGCTGGACCCAACAAAGGGGTCTGAGGGCCTGAGGAAAAGACAGAAATAGATAGGAAAGTGATGAAACTGAATGGAAAGAACCTGGAGAATATGTCTGCATATGTCTGCATGCATTTCTGACTCACATATGGTTTCTGGGAATGAGGTTATCACATTATTATGCAACGTCTACCGATTCACATGCATTTTACAGACCAAAAAAGTTAGAAACAGTTTTTCCTGCATAGTCACTTGTATTTTAGGATAAATAAACAAGAGAAAAAAAATATTCCTTTTAGTGTTTGTTCACACGTAGTGTTTTGGCTTTTTTTTGCCCACTACAATTGGGAGGGCCCTGACTTATACATTTTGTAGGTCCCTCTGTCATACATAAATTTTAGTCATCTATTCCCCAGCATTTTACAATGCCAGCTAGAGTGTACCCGTTGGTATGTCAATCTTTGACCTGAGGAGCCTTAGGTCAGTTTGGGAGGGACTGCTCTTACTTATACATTTGGTCAGTCCCTCCCTCATTGAGACTCAGACAGTGGTATACATATTACAAAATCCAAAGCAGTTTACAATGTGCCCAATGTGGTGTTGGGCTTTACCTTCCTTCTCCTCCTGCCACAATAACTCCATGTCATTCTGTGGCCCTCAATTCAAGTTTTCAGATTGCCTGCAGGTGTCGGGAAACCAGGGATTAGTGAGGGCCCAGAGGTGGCCCAGAAACATATGTTTTGGAGGGATTGCTGTTACTTATATATTTAGGCGGTCCCTCCCTTATTGAGACTCACATAATAGAATACATATTACATAGCATTTTACAATGTGCCTATTGTGGCATTGGGCTTTATCTTCCTCCTCTATATTCTCCTCCTCCTGCCACACCACCTCCAAGTCATTCTGTGGCCCTCAATTCAAATTTACAGAGGGCCTGCAGGTGTCAGAAAACAAGTTACAGTTACATATGTTTTTGGGTGGGCCCTCTTCTGTACATTTGAGAGTGCCCTCACTTATTCATATTGTAGGGTGCTTACTTGCTCATTTAACTCATTTATGGGCAGAGACTACAAAGAAGGGCAAGAAACATGGAGTACAAGAAGGTAGCAATGTCTGCGGCCTGCAAGCCTCAGCTTTGGTTTGTCTGTGAACCTAAAAAATAAAGCTGCACTACTCAACTGCACGTCGAGCTCAAATATATCACTTGTGTATGTGAATGGACAAAGGACAAATGATGTCCTGCACATGACTCTGAAATTTTCATTGGCAATATTTGCCAGATTACATAGGAAGACAAGACTTGTTGATATTCTAGTATTTGGTCCAGTGCAGAATGTTCATTGGATTTAAAAAAATTACCTCTGGGGACTGTGTCATAGACGCAGGAACAAATCATGAGAAGGGCATGCCATGATAAACATTATCTACATAGCACTACTGTAGTAGTTGTGGCCCTCAATTCAAGTTTTCAGAGGGCCATCAGTTGGTCATCAACAGTCAGTGTAAATTGCTATCGAATATGCATCCAATATGTCAGTCACAATTTGGGACAACTAGTGATGACTGTAATATTTGTAATTGCTATACTTGTAACAAGTACCTGGTAATAATCCCATATTTGTTCTGAATAGCAAGTACAATGTACGTCAATGGGAAATGTGAGCAATTTTGTGCTGGACCTCACATAGAGGTCTGGGGGCCTGAGGAAAAGGCTGAAATGGATGGGAAAGTGATGAAACAGAATGGGAATAGCCTGGAGAATATGCCTGCATGCATTCCTGACTCACATATGGTTTCTGGAAATAAATTTGTCGCAGGATTATGCTACTCTTACAGATACACAAGAACAACTACCAAACCTAACCTAAATCGCATTTAACAGGCCAAAACGTTTCAGAAACAGTTTTTCCTGCATAGTCACTTGTATATAAGATTAAATTAACCAGAAAAACAAAAAAATATTGCTTTTAGTGGTTGTTCACACGTAGTGTTGTGGCTTTTTTTTCGCCTTTTACATTTTGTAGGTCCCTCTGTCATACATCATTTTTAGTTAGCTATTCCCTAGAACAGTGATGGCGAACTCCAGGCCTCGAGTGCCACACACAGTCCAGGTTTTCAGGATTTCCATTGTATTTGACAGTTGGCAATCAAATTACCAACTGTCAAACTCTAAGGAAATCCTGAAAACCTGGACTGTGTGCGGCACTCGAGGCCTGGAGTTCGCCATTACTGCCCTAGAACTAAACAAGGCCAGCTACAACGTACCAGTAGGTTGATCTTTGACCTGAGAGGCTTCAAGTGGCCCTGTAAGATGCGTTTTGGAAGGTCTGCTCTTAGTTAGACATTTGGGCGGTCCCTTCTTCATTGTCACTCAGATAGTGTAATACATATTCCAAAGCATTTTACAATGTGTCCATTGTAGCATTGGGCTTGACCTTACTCTACCTCTACCTCCTCCTCCCCCTCCTCCACCTTCATGTGATTTTGCGGCCCTAAATTCAAATGTTCAGAGGGCCTGCAGTAGGCAGGAAACCTGAGTTTGGTGAAGGCCCAGAGGTGGCCCTGTAACATGCATTTTGGAGGGACTGCTCTTAAACATTTTGGCGGTCTCTCAGTCATTGACACTCAGATAGTGGAATACATATTCCATAACAGTTTAAACCGTGCCCATTGTAGTGTTGGGCTTCACCCTCCTCCTCCTCCACCTATATGAGAATTTACGGCCCTACATTCAAATGTTCAGAGGGCCTGCAGTAGGCAGGAAACCTGAGTTTGGTGAGTGCCCAGAGATGGCCCTGTAACGTATGTTTTGGAGGGATTGATCTTACTTAGATATTTGGGTGGTCCCTACTTCATTGACACTGAGATAGTGGAATACATATTCCATAGCATTTTACAATGTGTCCATTGTAGCATTGGGCTTGACCTTACTCTACCTCTACCTCCTCCTCCCCCTCCTCCACCTTCATGTGATTTTGCAGCCCTAAATTCAAATATTCAGAGGGCCTGAAGTAGGCAGAAAACCTAAGTTTGGTGAGGGCCCAGAGCTGGCCCTGTAACACACATTTTAGAGGGACTGCTGTTACTTAGGGCATTTGGGTGGTCACTCCTTAATTGACACTCATGTAGTGGAATACATATTCCATAGCATTTTACAATGTGCCCATTGTAGTGTTGGGCTAGACCCTCCTCCTCCTCCACCTGCATGTGATTTTGTGGCCCTAAAATCAAATGTTAAGAGGACCTGCAGTATGCAGAAAACCTGAGTTTTATGAGAGCCCTCATGAGGCCCTGTAACATACACTTAGAAATTTTGAAGGTCCCTCTTGTGTTCTTGTGTCCTCACTTATTCATATTGTAGTGCCCTCTCTCTATTATTTAACTCCTTTAATGGCAGAGACTACATGGAAAAAGGGCAAAAGACATGGAATACTCAGGTTTGGCTGAACTCTGAAAGGAAAAATAAATCTGCACTAGTTAACTGGATGACAAGCTCAAATATATCTCTTGTGCAAGTAAATGGACAAAGGATACAGTATATAATGCCCCCCTCCAGGATGGGTTGGAAAAGCTTGTCCAAATGGCTTCAATTGATTGACAATATTCCCCAGATTATATAGGAAGAGAATACTTCTTGATACTCTACTATTTGGTCCAGTGCAGAATGTGCATAATATTTTCTAAATTTACTCCTGGGGGCTGATTCATATGTGCAGGAAGATACCATGAAAAGGGTCTCCCTTGACAAACATTATCTACAATGGACTACTGTAGTAGTTGTGGTCCTCAATTCAAGTTTTCAGAGGGCCATCAGTCAGTCATCAACAGTTAGTGTAAATTTCTATTGAATATGTATCCTCTATATCAGTCACAACTTGGCACAACCTAGGCATGTTTTTCTGCCAGATAGAGTGACTGACAGTAGAATTCTATTGAATATGTATCCCATATCTCAGTCACAATTTGGCACAACCCAGGCATGTTTTTCTGCCAGATAGTGTGAGTTAGTATTTGTGCCTGTGGGTGCCTGACTGTGTATTAACACTTTCTTTCCAAACTCTCAGGCACAGACAATAAGACGCTACGCTGGGACAAGAAAGTAGACATGGTTGATGTTGTGTGTGAGCAACCGCAGCTGGTGGCAGGAGGTATGACTGCCTGTTTTCTGAACTGCAAATTCTCAAGGACACAACCCTGCTGACAAGGCAGTGGTTTGACCCACTGATGCAGATTTGGTACCCTGGTGTTCAGCCCACCTACTGGGGTGCTTGGTTGCCATGTGGTTTCCATTACTGGAGGTGCTTAGGTTGCCTTTGACCTGGACTCTGATCAACTTGGTATGGCAGATGCTTGACCTGACTTGACCCACAGTGGGGCTCTTCAGAGTAGTTGACCCAGTTCTCACTCTGAGCAAGCCACAAACCCTTGGTGCCTGTGTTGGTGCTACATATTCATCTTCCTCTGTGTTGCTGTCATGGCTATGCCATGCCAATAGTCCAGGTCGGATCAGTGGACTCATCATCGACCACCTCATCTTCCATCTCATCTTCCTTCCCAGTTAACATTGTAGGCTGACCTGATGGCAACTGTGTTTCTCTTTGAATGAGAAGGTGTGTCCAAACATTTGGTCTGTACTGTATGTATATATATATATATTGATGAGCCAATACACAAGTGCTGGATGAGTTTACTATTGTTGGTTGCGCTCGTTTAAAGGTCTGAAATTGGCTCCTGATTATACAATTTAAATGTTTGTGTGTGTTTGTGTGTGATGGTGCAATATGTTGTATTTGAGGCCCAACCTTTAACTTTTGCATGTGGTTCAACTTTGTCTAAAGCTGGCCCAGTCTACTGTGAAACGTAACAATTACTCAGTGTGGCTCTTAGGGTACCGTTACACGTCGTGATATCAGCTGCGATATCGCTGATACGTCACGGATTGCGGGATGTAGAAATGACATCGCAAGTGTGTCGTTGCGTGTAACTGCACAATTCAACTACGATAAATCGCTGGATCGGAGTTGACAGGTTTTCCAACATGTTCCAAAACCTGCCGATGTTGCATAAACAGTTTGGTAGGATCGTGCTGTGTGACACGGCAATAGCGATGTTGTTTTGGATTTCCCTGGTCATGCAACCAAGGCCCTAGGCGTGCTTGTGCGTTGTGTTTTCCACGCCCCGTCTACTGCGATTGGTGGGTAGTAGTTTGTTCCTATTGGATGGCCGTGGTCAAGGCGCCATATTTGTTCATCTGTGTGTACCACAGTAGATGTATTTATTTCTTCTTCTGGTGAACTATTATAAAATGCATGAAACAAGGTGCTCATTTAATTAACCCGACTTTAGTATTGTCGTTTACCTAGGCGCGTATTGACGATGCCAATAACATAGCGTCGCCACAAACAGTGTAGGTATGGCAGAAAAGTGTTATGTCTGCATGTCAAGTCATCATTGATTGTAGCTGCAATGTTCAACCATACATGTCGCCCATATTTGACAAAGTACACACATGTGTGACTCCTCATTATTGTATTTGTCATGTACGTATGGCATGTCCTATGCATGAGCGTTGCCGTCTGACATCTTTGGCGACGCCGCAGTGTCTTGCACAACCCTAAACAAATGACAAATCACTTGAGTGGCGAGATGGTGAAAAGGGCAATTACATACATGTAGTCTTGGCAGACTAGGTTGACCAATGGTAACCCACGTGTGGCGACTAATCAGAGTGGTATGGGTGTGGTAAATCAAACTGTGGCATGCCTATCTCCTAGGCTGTGTCAAACAGTACGCCCACATTGCTGTTGTGGTTGTGCTGTGTGATGCGGCAATCACGATCGTCAAGATCGCTTCTGCTGTTGTTCAGGCGATTTCAGAATCGCCGGATTGTCGGTGGTTGCACACAAGATCTGTACGTGTGACATCTCCAAAGCGATCTTGACAAAAGGCCAAAAACGTGTGTGAAATCGCTGCCGACATCGATTCAAAGTCGTGGTGTGTAACGGTACCCTTAGACTATTTTGCTTCCTCTGGCACTGGACAACTGCAATGTGCAGAGGGCAAGATAGAATTAAGCTTCAAGAAATTCTAGGAGAAACAATATGCCTTCTATGAAGAAGCAGAGCCATGGGTGTCATTTAGTATTCAACACAAAAAAGAACCTAAGCATACGTTAAAGTTCACCAAAGCTTGGTTTTAGGAAAAGCTTTGGAAGATCATGAAATGGGCACCACAGTGTCCTGACTTGCACCCCATACACTATTTTGGTGTGATTTGAATAATGCAGTTGCAGCATGCAAACCCTGAATTCAAGAATATTAGTGAACTTGAAGTCACTACCCAAGAGGAATGGCCTAAGATTCCTCAGGATCGCTGCCAAAAGCTGCTGTCTGGCAATAACAGGGTTACCGTCCACTATGCAGTCTGGGAGTGGTCAATTAACTTGGCAAGCAGTGGATTAAACATATAGCCTCCTCTATATTTTAGACTAGAGCCTGCTTCTCCACTTCCATGTTGCCAAGACAAACCTGTTGGCACTAGAATATGCAAGATGGTGCTGCCGATCCAAACAGCCAATCTGCAGAATACCGTACATCTTGAGGACGCACATTTAATAGAGTCTGACTGCTCCTCTCTGCTTTTGATCTTGTGAAATTAAATGTGTGTGTATTTTCATACTAAATTAATTTTAATAATGAAACATACTGCATTACTATAAAGTTAGTAAAGAATATTTTATTTATGGCAGCTTTACAGTGTAATTAAATAACCCCTTTGTTTGAAAAATCAACAGGACACATACTAAAATGTTGCATGCTGCTTTGAAAGACTTCAAATGGTTTCTATTGTCATTGACTATCATGTTTTAGCTGTTTCTTATGCTAAATGGCTAATAAGTATAGTAATTACATAATGCTTGTTAAAATGATGTGGGTATCTTAAGGTACCGTCACACACAGAGATATATTGTTTGCAATTCACTGGTTACAGTGAAATCATAGACACATTGTTCTATTTGTACACAGCCGCAAAATGGAACCATAATCATAGAGAAAGAATTGACAAATCAAATAGCAGCACACCACCACACAATATATGAAAATATACAAGGCTTTTATTTAAGGACCAAACAACAAACATCAAAAAAACAGTTAAAAACATCATCAGACCACAATCCATTAGGAGATGGGCCCCCTGCATAAATTAGAAATGAATACACATATCAAGTCTACCTCCAATACATAGATAAAGTGCACAATATCAAAGTACAGAAAACTCAAAGCCATTCCATAAGTAAATATGGGTTCACATAATAAAGGAGCTGACAAGAGTGATCTATAAGATCAAGTAAAATGTATTACTATAAGTGCAACACAGACTTGTATGTAGTCGCCTTGGCAGCGGATCAAACCAACAGACACCATACACATAGGGCAATTTCAGAGCAGGCACCCAGCTAAATGGGCGAAACAAACAGGCACAATCCTAATAAAGATCAATTGTGTCCCACAATAGGGTTAGGGCAGAGGTCCCCAACTCCAGGCCTCAAGGCCCGCCAACAGTGCAGGTTTTCAGGATTTCCTTAGTATTGCACAGGTGCTAATGTGATCATCTGCACAGGTCATGATTCCAACTCCTGTGCAATACTAAGGAGATCCTGAAAACCTGCACTGTTGGTGGGCCTTGAGGCCTGGAGTTGGGGACCTCTGGGTTAGGGAATCCAAAAATGGAAATGATCTCACCCTGAGTTAGACTGGGGTCACACATAAGCCCTTGGTCCGTTTTTGGCTTCATTTTTGTCATTTTTTTTTCTAAGTCCAAAAACTGACAGAAAAACGGATTGGATGTAATAAACACGCTGTTCGTTTTTTTTCTGGACCTCAAAACATTGCTCTGTCCGTTTTTGAGGCAAAAATGTTGCTAGCAACGTTTTTGGCATCATTTAAAAAACGCATGCTTTTTTTAACATGGGGCCCTATGGGAAACGCATGCGTTAATGCATGGCACATATAGGCACCTGCGTTAACGCATGCGTTAACGCATATGCATTTTTAATGAAAAAATGACTAAGTCCAAAAACGTTCAGGGGTGCAGGAGGCTCAAAAAGCACCCTATAAAAAATGGATTGGTGATGAAAATCACTTCCAAAAATGGACTTCTATGTGTGACCCCAGCCTTATGGTGTTGATAGGTATTGATACAAGTGCTCTATTGGCATCTTCTAGCATACTGTCTGGTGGTATTTCTCTGCTGAGGCTTGGCAGTCAGTCTCAAGGGTTCATGGTATTTAGCTTATCTATGATTTTCTGTTTCATATCAGCTGTTTTACTCTCTAGTTGCAGGATTGGAACAGGATTTTCAGGGGGTTGCATATGTTGTTTTTCCAGGCCTTTCTATAGTGTGAATGTGTAGTGCAGTTGATCAATCTCAAGTTGTGATAATCAAAGACAAAAAAAAAGGGGGGGGGGGGGGACAAGAGGCGCAATAGTGCCCTTATCACTAGACACTAGGACGTGAAAGTGGTGAAAAATGCAATTCACTCACCTATTCCAGTTGTGTGACCCACAACTGGTTTGAAGGCTCATAGATTAGTATCCTGATGGCTGCTGCAGGACTCCCACCGGCTCCACGCACGTGGAGATGTATCAAACAATAGATGGAAAGACGGTGCTATCCGGTCCGCGCTGCCAAATTCATTTATATCAAAGAACACCAGTCATCGATGTTAAGATCCAAATCTTCCTTTATTCACCTACTACGCGTTTCAGTTCCCACCTGGCAGCTTCATCAGGGATCCCTGATGAAGGTGCCAGGTGGGCACTGAAACGCGTAGGAGGTGAATAAAGGAAGATTTGGATCTTAACATCGATGACTGGTGTTCTTTGATATAAATGAATTTGGCAGAGCGGACCAGATAGCACCGTCTTTCCCTATATTAAGTTGTGATAATAGCTTTCTTCCTATGACATTGAAACATTTGGTGACTAGTTGTTTCTCAGTCAGTGGACATGCAGGTCTTGTATCCATCCATAGTTTACTCATATGCTTCATAAATCCTCTCTCTGGTCTGCCATTGTATCAGCATTTCATCAGATCCAGGTTCTCTTGCCGTGTCCATGTATGTTTGTTCCATTAGCCCATTTATCATCAGATTGTCAAGGTTCCTCAACATCTGATGCAGACCTTGTCAATCCGGGCGAATTCTGTGCTGACATGACTTTATTTTTTTTTTGTTTTTTGCGGTAGGTACTACAATGATAGGCGTCTTGTCCAAGGAGCCCTATTGGTATGTATCCCGGTTCGAATTCCGTCTCTGTCCTATTGGAAAAAAAATTAAAATGATATATATATATATATCATTTTGTATATATATGTGGTTAAATTACTGTATGATAATGTGTAGTTTTAGTCTGTTCATCGAAATGTATACTTGAAGGTACCGTCACACGCCGCAATCTCGGCTGGCGATATGTTACGATCTAATGAGCGCGCTCACATTTTTCGTGGTCGTCTCAGATCGCCGATGGCGTATCCCCACGCCGCAATTTCGCCCCGAAGCTAAGGCGATGTGTCGCCTCTCCTATAGCGGAACCAATCTTGCCTAATTCCATCGCCGCTTCACACGCCGCAATCTCAAAGGCAATGTGGGCGTACATGTTCAGCGCGGCGAGAAGATAGGCGTGCCACAGTGGTATATACCGTGCCCCATACACACTTATTGGACAACGCAACAGCGTTATGATTGGTCAGCCTGCTCTGGGAGGCTGGCTAATACATGACGCCATTGTCTCTCGGAGTTTGCACTGAGATATTGCGGACGGTTGTGTAGCTGAAGATGTGTGTGGTGCTGAATGGACAGCTCTTCAAATATGGCGCCCTGTCCAATGGGAACACAGTAGCCCACAGCAATCATCTCAGACGGGGCGCGGACTACAGCACGCTGAGGCACGCCATGGGAAACTATAGGCAACGCTCTTTACATCATTATCACCCTGTCACACGCCACAACACGTAAATATCGCCTTAACAATTGCGGCTGATTACTGAGCACTGTTCAGGAATCAGACGACGGCCGAGGGGCAATTTATCGCCGTGAAATTCCCAAATCACATGCCGCAACCATGAGGCAATTTCACGGCGATTGCTCTGATGCGACATATCGCCTTTATGATTTCCAGGCGAGATTGCAGCGTGTGACGGTACCTTAAGACATACCTCATAACTGTAATATAAAAATATTAGTCAGTCCGCGCATAGAGTTTGAATCGTCTGATTAAAAATGTCAAAATAGGAATTCCACATCAAATTTGGAAGATCACCATTTATTTTTTTATACATCAAAATACCCTTTTAATTGTGTTTAATTGTCAGTTGATTTTTTTTTACTGCTACAGTATGTACACAGCAATTGCCTCAATGTTAATTATTCTATGATGATCTTCTGCCATTCTAATCCCAGCCATTAGTTCTTTTTCTGTATTATTCAGATTTACTGTTTTCTGTGTGGCAGACACAATGCATTCAAATGATGTTATTGTGCTCTGCGCTCATTGTCTCAGCTCCAATGCTTTGGCTGTACAGATTCAATGCGTCAAACAAATGGGTTTGGTTTATTTTGCTAAATCCCACAAGATTCTAAAGTCTCTTATTAAATTTCCCCTCGGCTCCCTCCATACTAAATCTATGCATCATAGATAATATTCATTTGCTTGTATTGTGTTGTATCTTTTCAATTTCCAAGATACACTTCCTCTCCTGTGGAGAGCAGTACATGCTGATGGAATAAATATACCGACAACTAGATGTAGTCACAGTGGGAGAATTGTAAGCAATGGTTTCTGGGCGCCTTTGTTTCTGGTGATCTGGATCATTTTTATTTTCTCGCTCTTTATCTCTCCACCTTGTGTAACCCTCACCTTGCTGAGCTCGATGTGGGATTCTTTCCAAAGCTTGTGAAAGGAACAGCTCTTGGTACAAATGAAATAAATCACAGTTGTTATGTTTGTAGGCTTGAGGGCTTCATTTCGTTTCACAACCAGCCCACAGAGGCGACTGTACGGTCTGTTCTCGTAATATGTATGCAATATCGCCTTTATGTGGTGCAGCCAGCAAAGAAATAACATTAGTAAAAATGTTGTAACAAGCATTATTTGACTTTATAGTGACATCGTTTCAATCTTTCACAGTGTGCGCCACTTGACATGTCTTGAGCCCTCTTCTCTACTCTCGGCTCCGCATTCGCGAATCTCTGTCAACGCCCGGTTCCAGCCCAGTGCTCTCCCTGCTTCCATTTCCCCACATCTCATTTACAAGCCAAAGCAGCTTCTGGCTGTCATGTCACCCGTGTGATATTCCATTACAGCAGTATTCTCTTTTACCAGAACTCGGCAATTGATTTTCAGAGCTGACATAATTTCAGATGCCTCAAAATGTAGTTATTTTTACCAATTAAGATAAGGAATGAAACATTATAGCCTTGCAACACATTTGTATCTTCTTTCCAGAAAAAGCTAGTAAACAATATATGAAATAATGACAAACAGCATATTATTACATATTTTTTAAATTATGATAGTGTGAGCTTTATTGATGTCTCACTTCCAACTGTGGCATGTTAGGCTAAGGCCACAATGAACAGTGCACCACGTTAACCAGATGCCGTCACAGCAGAGCCCAGCCTGCGGTAATGCACACCGTTAACATCGGTTGCGTCCTGTGAACACTGCTCCATAGTAACCCGATGTTTACCATGGATGCAGCTTCATAGGAAGCCCCAGGCAGTGCGCACAGGAAAACATTGCTGACATTTTCCTGTGCGCTTTGCTAAAGTGCACTACCTGGGGCTTCCTGTGTAGCTGCATCCATGGTTAACATCGGGTTACCATAGAGCAGTGTTCACAGTACGCACCCGACGTTAATGGTTTGCGTTACAGCAGGCTGGGCTCTGCTGTAACAGCATCCGGTTAACGTAGGTGCACTGTTCAGTGTGGCCCTAGCCTTAGGCACCAGGTTAAAGAAACTGGCTACCAATTTAATGGGAATCTGTCACTATATTCATGCTGCCGACGTCTAGTTCCATCTAGTGGCACCATGTGTGTATATGAGTAAAACATGTCAATCACTACACTGTGTTCCAAATTATTATGCAAATTGGATTTTAAGTGTCATAGGATTTTATTTTTATTTTATTTCAATGAAACCCATTGATGGTATTGTGTCTCAGGGTTCGTTGGATCATTGAAATCAATCTCAGATATCTGTGATAATTAATTTGGCAGGTGAGTCCAATAAAAGGAAAAGAGCCTTCCCCATTACTAATCCTGTAAGTACAAACAAATAAACCAAAACATATAGAAAAATCCTTTATTAAAAAAGATAAAAGAACACCATTTTTGTCCAATTTATTAACCCCCAAAACAAACCAGAAGTTCCAATGTAATTCATACAAGTCAAAATGGATTACGATGATTCCAGTATTGCCTTATTCTGAGGTCGTGTGTGATCACTTTAAAAATGTGACCGATTACTGCGGCCTTTGAAACACACTGACGAAACCGCAGCTGTGAGAGAGTTGACATCAGCGAGTTCACCTGAAGTCACAGCTGTTGGTGCCCACAGTACCCCACCTGTGACCTCAGGAGAATCACCTCAGGTGAACTCATCGAGCTTGTGTGTGAATTCACCTCAGGTGAACTCTTTGAACTCATTCTGGTTACCTGTGCGCATTTTCCATGCAGTTTTAGTGCAGTTTTGTCACAAATCTTTATGCCAGCAAAGACAATGAGAATTCTGAAGCTTTGTGCACATGTTGCTTAATATGCTTTGCAGATTTGGTGCAGAAATAAATCTGCAGCAGGTCAATCCTTGGTGTGTATTGTAGTAATTCCAATTGCATAATTAACGCATGCCAAAAACACATAAAAAATGCACCAAAAGCATGGCAAAATGCATTACATTTTGGTGTAGAAATTACTGCAATCAAATACTCAACGTGTGCACGTAACCGTATTGAGTTCAATTGTGCCAAATTACAGGATTATTGAGTGAAACTAGATGGTGACCTGATTCTAACGCATCGGGTATTCTAGAATATGTAGCAGCACTATAGCATATGGCGGTACATTATAGCACATATATAGCAGCACTATAGTATATGGCAGTATATGATGGTACATTACAGCACATGTATAGCAGCGCTATGGTATATGGCAGTACATTACAGTACATGTATAGCAGCACTATAGTATATGTTGGTACATTAGAGTGCATGTATAGCAGTGCTATGGTATATGGCGGTACATTACAGCACATGTATAGCAGCGCTATGGTATATGGCAGTACATTACAGTACATGTATAGCAGCACTATAGTATATGGAGGTACATTACAGTACATGTATAGCAGTACATTACAGTACATGTATAGCAGCGCTATGGTATATGGCGGTACATTACAGCACATGTATAGCAGCACTATGGTATATGGCAGTACATTACAGTACATGTATAGCAGCACTATAGTATATGTTGGTACATTAGAGTACATGTATAGCAGTGCTATGGTATATGGCGGTACATTACAGCACATGTATAGCAGCGCTATGGTATATGGCAGTACATTACAGTACATGTATAGCAGCACTATAGTATATGGAGGTACATTACAGTACATGTATAGCAGTACATTACAGTACATGTATAGCAGCGCTATGGTATATGGCGGTACATTACAGCACATGTATAGCAGCACTATAGTATATGGCGGTACATTACAGTACATGTATAGCAGCACTATAGTATATGGTGCTACATTAGAGTAAATGTATAGCAGTGCTATGGTATATGGCGGTACATTATAGTATATGTATAGCAGCGCTATGGTATATGGCAGTACATTACAGTACATGTATAGCAGCACTATAGTATATGGCAGTACATTACAGTACATGTATAGCAGCGCTATTGTATATGGCAATACATGTATAGCAACACCATAGTATATGGTGGTACATTATAGTACATGTACAGCAGCGCTATGGTATATGGTGGTACATTACAGCACATGTATAGCAGTGCTATGGTACATGGCGGTACATTACAGTACATGTATAGCAGCTCTATAGTATATGGTGGTACATTACAGTACATGTATAGCAGCGCCATGGTATATGGTGGTACATTACAGCACATGTATAGCAGTGCTATAGTATATGGCGGTACATTGCAGCACATGTATAGTAGCGCTATAGTATATGGTGGTACATTACAGTACATGTATAGCAGCGCTATGGTATATGGCGGTACATTACAGTACATGTATAGCAGCGTTATGGTATATGGCGGTACATTACAGTACATTACATCACTATGGTATATAGCGATACTCCGCTCCCCGCGGCCCCCCGCTCCTCCACAGTAAAAGAAAAACAAAAAAAATCCTCAGTGAGGATACTCTCCCGTCCGCTGGCTCGCTCCACCTCCGTCTTCTAGGTAATACAAGCCTTTAGGACCTGTCGTTGCCTGGCAAACTCAGGATGGAGCCGGCAGGGCATGGAGCTTGAGATTGTTGTTGTTTTCTTTATAGTTCTCAAGTCCCCAGACAATTGTCTTCTCTTCTTTTTGTTCTCCATCCTTAGTGTGGCACATACAAATACACAATGCAAAAAGTTAGTTAATTTCTCCCTTTTTGAACTGGTTTCAGGTGTGATTTTCATATTGAGACAGAGACTTGATATAGAGAATCGGTGGGACTCTTATACTTGTGCAAGCAAAGGCTTTTATTCACTCGAAGTTGCAAGTTTACATTCTGCAGCAAAACAAGAAGCGCAAAATTGGAGGGGAGCCAGTGCAGGTGCGTTTGTGAGCCCGTCTTGCTGCACAATGTAAACTTGCAACTTTAAATGAATAAAAGCCTGTGTTTTCACAAGTATAGGAGTGCCATCGATTCTTTACATCAAGTCTCTGTCTCAATTGGATCCTGCATTGAGGTCTGCAATTTAGCACCTGATTCCACTTGTGTCATCGAGGCGATACACCAGGGGCGGACATACCATTGTTGCAACCTGTGTAGTTGCACCGGGGTCAAAGAGGTAAGGGGATCCATTTCCACCTCCAAAACTTGGTGAAATTGTGCATTATGATGCATTATTGGACTTCAAGAAGTCCCATATACTATTCTTGCACAGGGGCCCTCTTCCGTCTGTATCCTCCAGTGTGATACACATTCGGAAGGAGGATGCAGGACTGGTGAGTTATCTTCTGATAATAATAACAAAGCCTAGAGAGTTGCAGATAATATAACTGTTTCTGTTCTGGACGGTGATTTTCATATTGCCCAAACCTATTACTTTCCTTTCCTCAGGTGAGTTTGAAGGAGCATTACATACTTGAAAGAAAGTTGCTTACCCACAATTTTGGAAAGGTGCAAGCAATTTTGTCATGTCTAGTTAGGGATTTTGTGTGAAATGGTGTCCAATTTTCCTTTGTTTTGTGTCTTTTTTTTGTATTGTTCCAAGACACAAAAAGGAAATAAACCTGTCTTCAATAAAATATGTGTAAGTACAATGCTTCCTTTTCTGGAACAATTTCGAAATTGCCTACACTTTTGGCCATGTCTGTGCATTATTCCCATGGATATCATTTATGAAATAATCTATTTGCGCAAGATCTAGAAAGGTTGTGAGAAGAGTGTAAAAGTTTGCAACCTTGTGAATAACTTTAAATTAGTGTTTACCAGAGATTGTGGAGATACTGTAGCTGGATAAAATAAGATGTTAACTGAAAAGGAGAAGAGTTGCATTAGAGAAAGTATTGTAATGATTGAAGATGGGTTTATGAGGGCACTTCGCATTAATAAGTATAGACTTTGTTTCACATTGTATGTGCTTTTGCATGTGAACCCTGATGGTGGCAAACTGTTGGCAGTTCAATGGTGATGATGATAAAACAACACAGAACTTGGGGGTCATAGTCAGACAGAGGTGGGGATCTGAACCAGTGCTGCAGAGTGATATGTTTCAGGATAGGTTGGTATCCATATGCAAAGACAGTAGCAAAGGTAGAGCAAAATCTAAAAACAGAACTAGGTTATACACAGCCAATCAAATTGCTATGCATGTCACCAAAGGAAAGGACAGAACTGTACTGACATGACTTAGTGGATAGGAAAAAGGGCCACAGAAGCAGAGGTCTTAAAGAAAAACAGATTCAGAATCTTCACTATGGATTTTTGGTTGACACTGGGGCATATAAAAACAGGGACTAGCTATGTATTTGTTGCATCATCATTCAAAGCAGCCCAAGAAGTAGCATAGAATTGCACAGCTACAGAGCACAGAACAGAAAAAAGCCAGTGATTGACTAAGGTGGTAGATACAACATCAATGCTGTACCAAAGTAAACAGAGTTTAGTAGGGAGGACAGGAGTGGTAGAGCAACTTAATCAAGAACTCAAATACTCCTTTAAATCTCTGAAAACGTAAGCAGACCAGAGGGTCATATAGTCCAGACAGGTTAAAACTAGATGTACAATATAGCAAAAATTTCATCATAAGACAAAGTACTCTGCAACGCCCCGTCTACTTCTCCAAAAGTGGAGTGTTTAATGTGTTTTGTGATGCAGAGTTCCTGTGCCGGCTTTTCACTGCACTAAATAATAGCTTTCTGGGTTTCTTGAAGGCTGCTGTTTCATGCACACTCATCTGTGACCTACATCAAATTAAATACTGGCACAAGGCGGCTGTTTAATATTCAGGGTGGGTGTACATTAGCACTCTTGGCTTCACCTAGGAACCTAATTACCTCTCCTTGCGTTGTACTGCAAGCAACCTGCTCCGATTCACATACTGACCTGCTATTACGTATAATTTGAGTGTTAAACATTGGAGAAAGAAGGGATGCAGGTAGTGAGTAGTTTCATTAACCAGCTATAAGGAATACAGATGAATGTGCATTTTTATGGAAATGATTTACTGTTCCTCGCTACTGAGTAGAAATGGTCAAAATCGATCCTTTGTAAATCAACTTTGAGTGAAAGTTTGTGAAATTCAAAGGACCCTGAGAATTCAAGCAATTTGTAGTTTGATTATATCAATCACTGAAAAAATGCCTGGTGCTATTTCAAAAATTGCTAAACATTGTATGAGCAAGAGAACAGGCTCACATGACACCAAGCATGGCTGAAAAAGACTTCACCTTAATGCCTGCAGCTACCACATCACATGGTCTAGTGCAGGAATTCAAAGGGGACTTTCATAGCCACTATCAAAGATGATGCAGAAAAAGCAGTAGCCAGGTTAGGGTTTCATGGGTTGAGGATAGTAGGTCATATAGCACAACTCATCATTGTAAATATCGACAGGGAGTAGAAATGAGCAAACTTTTCTGAAAAAGGTATTCCAATTTCAAATTTAGCATGAACACTGACTATTTGCTTTGTGATTGGAAAACCCAAGCAAGTTTCTAAAAAATCGGTGAACACAGTTTTGTTCGAGGAAAAGTTTGAAATATTAAAGTGGCCCTTAAAGGTTTGGAGACAGAAGACTAAGTGGCTGACAAATTTGCTATCCTAAGGTTAGCTGAGTACACAGCTATCGGGTGTATGAAGTTACTTTCAAAATGGTGAATTAGAGAGCTTTAAGATACATTTTTTAAGTTTCCTTGAGTTTGTAGGTGCTGGGAGCTGCAGGCTGTGAACCTTTGGAAGAGCACAAGATTCGCCAGCAGCTATGAAATCCAGGAACCTTAAAATCTGCTTTAAACATCCCTTCAACCCTTTCACCACCCAGCCTGTTTTGGCCTTACTGCCCTTGCTATTTTTTGCAATTTTGACCAGTGTCCCTTTATGAGGTAATAACTCTGGAACGCTTCAATGGATCCTAGCGATTCTGAGAAAGTTTTTTCTTGACATATTGGGCTTCATGTTAGTGTTAAATTTAGGTATATAATTTTTGCGTTTATTTGTGAAAAAATCAGTACCGTATTTTTCGGACTATAAGGCGCACCTAAAAGACTAAGATTTTCCCAGAATTCATAGGTGCGCCTTATAGAGCAGTGCGCCTTATATACGGATTTTTCCCAGGAAAATGTAGGTATATAAAGAGTGCTAAGGGGGTGCCATTTGCCTGCAAATATTTGGCACCCCCCAGAAAATAAGGCATACCTTTGTGCCGCAATATCCTTCGTTTCCGCCATCCCCCTTTGTCCGGTGCCTGCCTGGCATCGCTGTGCAGGGGCACGATCACCAGCCGCTGTCCCCGCCATCCATGCTGGTGCCGGTGCCTGCCTCGTATCACTGTGCGGGGACGCGATCACCAGCCGCCGTCCCCGCCATCCATGCTGGTGCCGATGCCTCACTGTGCGGGGACGCGATCACCAGCCGCCGTCCCCGCTGTCTGGTATCCGGTGCCGCCGCTGTATCACGCGCGCTCACAGCCCAGGAGCCCATCAGCCAATCACAGCTCCGCCCAGGAGCCTTGAGCCAATCCGAGGCCAGCTGACGTCAGCCCATAGCCTCTGATTGGCTGAGGGCTCCAGCTCTGTGATTGGCTATGTGCTCCAGCGCTGTGATTGGCTGTGGGCTCCAGCGCTGTGATTGGCTGTGGGCTCCAGCGCTGTGATTTGCTGAGGGCTCCAGCGCTGAGAGTGCCTTGCCACACAGTACAGTAAGCAAAAGTACTGGTATAAAAAGTAAAAATCAGTTTTTTGTGTGTGTGTGTGTGTGTGTGTCTGAGTGTGTATGTGTGTGTATGTGTGTGTGTCTGAGTGTGTGTGTGTGTGTGTGTGTGTGTGTGTGTGTGTCTGACTGTGTGGGATGCTGGAGGGTGATGGGAGGCTACAGAGGGATGCTGGAGGGTGGTGGGAGGCTACATAGGGATACTGGAGGGTGATGGGAGGCTACAGAGGGATGCTGGAGGGTGGTGGGAGGCTACATAGGGATACTGGAGGGTGATGGGAGGCTACAGAGGGATGCTGGAGGGTGATGGGAGGCTACAGAGGGATGCTGGAGGGTGGTGGGAGGCTACATAGGGATACTGGAGGGTGATGGGATTTTGCTGGACGAATGAACTGAAAAGTAAAATGTACTGGTATTGGCAAGTTGAGAGTTATCGTTAAAAAGTTGAATAAAGTTTGACTTACAGTCTGATCTTTTTTTTTTTTTATGGTAATATGGTGCGCCTTATAATCCGGTGCGCCTTATATATGGACCAAGACGGCTTAAAAGTCATTTTTTGAGGGTGCGCCTTATAATCCGGTGCGCCTTATAGTCCGAAAAATACGGTAATTTGACAAAACTTTTGAACTTTGTGCAATTTTTACATTTTGAATATTTATTCTGTAAAACCAGAGAGTTATGTGACACAAAATAGTTAATAAATAACATTTACCACATGTCTACTTTACATCAGCACTATTTTGGGAACAATTTTTTTTTGTTAGGAAGTTATAAGGGTTCAAAGTTCATAAGCATTTTCTCATTTTTCCAGCAAAATTTACAATACCATTTTTTTAGTGACCAGTCCACATCCCATTTGAGATCCCTTTGAGGGGTGTACATGACAGAAAACACCCAAGTGTGACAGCATTCCAAAAACTGCACCCCTCAAGCTACTCAAAACTACGTTCAAGATTATTAACCCTTCTGGTGCTTCACAGGAACTAAAGCAACTTGGAAGGAAAAAATGAACATTTAAATTTCTCCAACACAAATGTAATTTTAGCCACAATTTTAGCATTTTCACAAAGGTAAAAGCACAAAAGAACCCTAAAATTTGTTGTGCAATTTCTGCTGAATACGTCGATACCCCATATGTGGTGTACAATCACTGTTTGGGTGCATGGCAGGGCCTAGAAAGGAAGGAGGACCATTTGACTTTTTGAATGGGAAATTTGCTGCAATCGTTAGCGGACACCATGTCGCGTATGGAGAGCCTCTGTGTGCCTAAACATTGGAGCTCCTCCACAAGTGACCCCAATTTGGAAATTAGACCCCCCCAAGAAACTTATCCATATGTATAGTGAGCACTTTGAACACCGAGATGTTTCAACCGTTTATCTGTAAATATGTAAAAGTACTTTTTTTCACAAAAATGTTCTTTCAGCCTCAATTTTTTCATTTTCACATGGGCAGCAAGATAAAATGGATCCTAAAATTTATTGGGCAATTTCTCCTGAGTACACCGATACCTTATGTGTGGTGTGAGAATCATGTGGGATTAGTGGATGAGGGCAGGTATGTCTCACCCAGGTATCTGTCCAATGTGACCTAGCCTGGTCAGTGTCACCTGGCTAGTAATGAATAAATGAGAGGTGGTGGGCAGAGGTAAAAGGAAGCTAGAAGGTCAGGTGTGTGTCTCAGCCTGGGAACACAGAAAGTCTGTCTGTGTATGAGACACATGTGAGTGGAAGCATTGCTCAGTGTTTATGTGGTTTGGCTGGAAGGGAGAAGCCATACAGTCTGCAATTAGGATATCAACCTGTATAGTTAGAGCTAGACAGGCAAGGATTCATTTTGTTGCTGTTTTTTTTTGCTATCTGTTTTTGCTTTCCCCTAAATAAATCTTACCCAGTGTCAGTTGCACTCAGATCTCTGCTGTGCGCCTGAGTTGAATGCAGAAACTACGTGCCCTTTGATCCCAGCAAAGGCGATCCCCGAGCGTGTTATCACAATGGTTATAAACCACTGTTTGGGCGCACCATAGAGATCGGAAAGGAAGGAGCGCCATTTGAATTTTTGAATGGAAAATTAGCTGCAGTTGTTAGCACACACCATGTTACGTATGGAGAGCACCTGTGTGCCTAAACATTGGAGCTCCCCCACAAGTGAAAACTAGAGCCCCACACCAAGGAACTTATCCATAAGCATAGTGAGCACTTTGAACACCCAGGTACTTAATACATTGATCAGTGAAAATTAAAAAGAATTTTTTTTTCCACAAAAATGTTCTTTTAACCTCAATTTTTTCATTTTCACATGGGCAAAAGGATACAATGGATCCTAAAATTTATTGGGCAATTTCTCCTGAGGACATCGATACCTCATATGAGGTGGAAAATCACTGTTTAGGTGCACAGCAGGGCTCTTAAGAGAGGGAGTGACATTTTGGAACACAGATTTTGATGGCATAGTCTGTGGGTGTCGTGTCCTGTTTGGGTAGCCCCGGATGTGCCTAAACAGTAAAACCCCACACAAGTGACAACATTTTGAGTTCACTGCCACGGGGACCCCTGGTTACTCCGCGAGTGGCATCACCACTCCCCTGTTGCAGTCACGGGTGACATCACTCACTGAGTCCCTGCCGTCAATGTGATTATAGACTCTGCAGGGAGAGGATGCTTGTTTTCTCCCTGCTGACTCTGGATAAAGGATCGTGGAAAGTTATATGTGAGTAATAAAGATGGAGTTAAGATTTGTTTGTTTTTTATTCTAATAAAATTATTTTTGTCTGAGTGTTCTGTATTATTTACTATTTACTAGAAATTCCTAATGGCCGGGTCTAACATTGGCCCCATATTATGAATCGCAGGCTTAGTGCCAGATGCCAATATAAAGCTGGTATTAACCCCCTTATTATTCAGTTTGCCACTGGCACCAGTGCAACTGGCAGAGCTGGGTTACAGCACCAGAAAATGGCACCTCTAATGAATGGCTGTGGGTTGCAATTCACAGCGTTGGGGGCCCAAAACATTTGGGTCTCCCCACGCTGAGGAATCTAGCCCCCCAGCTGCCAAATTGTACCTGTAATGAGATATAGAAATTGGTTGCGCCACGCTGCTTTATGTTTTATATCCACCCTCTGTTAAGTCACCGTTACACTCACCTTTTCCTGTTGTGCTGTCCGCACAACAGGGGGGCTCACGTAGTGAGTGCACGGGGTCTCTCTCTATGCGGTGTGGAATTCTTTCCCTTTTTCCTCGGTGTCCGCCTGTGCAATTGCACGTGATCCCTCACGTGTTTTCGCCTGTGCAATTGCACGTGATGGAGACGCCCTGAGCATCGAAACATGTTGTGGGAGAGGACCTAGTGTGATCTGAACAATAAACTTACAGGTAAAATACTTGTTGAAGTGTAGCTGTCTTCATATCCCAGCGCTCACCCAAACATCGTTTTATTCCATTGCCAAATTGTACCTGGCTGGCAACCAAAAATACAGCAAAGCTCCATGTCTTTTTGTTTTGTAGAAATAATATAAAAAAAAACAATGTGGGGCTTTGCCATATTTTTGGTTGCCAGCCAAGTACAACTTGACAGCTATGGACTGCCACCCAACCAAAAATACAGCCAAGCCCGACATCATTTTTTTTATTTATAGAAAAAATGTGAACAACAAAAAGCAACATGGAGCTTCACTGTATTTTTGGTTTCCAGCCAGGTACAACTAGGCAGCTGGGGGCTGGAATCCTCAGTATGTAGAGGCCCCAGGTGTTCTGGGCCCTCATGCTGCGAATTGCACCCGCAGTCACCCCAAAACATGGGGCATAAATAGAAGCACTATTTTTTGGCGCTGTACCCAGACTCTTCCAGTTGCCCTGGTGCTGGTGGCAAACTGGGTATAAAAGGGTTTAATGCCAGTTTTTTATTGGCAGCTGGCACTAAGCCTGAGATTTATAATGTCAAACCAATGTTAGACCCGGCCATTAGGAATCTCTAGTAAATAGTAAAAAAAAATACACCACACAGAGAAAAATCTTTTTATTAGAAAAAAAAACCACAAACACAAATTTAGACTCCATCTTTATTACTCCATACCCTCCGACGTAGTCCACAACAATGGTCCCACGACACTCGATTGCCTCGTCTACATCCAGAGACTGCAGCAAGAAATCAAATGTTCTCTTCCTGCAGTCTCTGGAGTTAAACTAATTGTGCACTGTGTAGCAATGTTCTGTGTGATTGCTTTGTGTAACACCCATGTGCTACAATCATACAGATCACAGCACTTAGGGTTCGGGGAGAGGCAGCATAGTCTCTTACCTCTCCCCACTGTGATCGGCTCATCGTAGTGAGCTAATCACCATGGTAAGCCGATGTTGCCATGGCAACTAGACATTGCCATGACAACATCTGGTCACCTGACCCAAGCCTCAGAGATCAGACTCACAGTAATATCTTTCATAAACAAAGAGGGGAGGCCCTTACTGGGTGCGCACCCTTTCTTACTTTTTCCGGGATCTTTATAGCAAATGCTCTAAAGAAGCTGTAGGTACTACAGTATGTCTGTTTATAATATTTGTATATAGTGGGCATTTGTGTGCATAGTAAAGTGCTGAATATACCCTATATGCTGCCAGCAGCCTCCAGTATCATATATATTATGTATAAACACAGTCAGCAGCCTGGATCATTTATATCATATACTGGTTATATGCAGGCAGTATTTGCTATACTGTAAATATAGGAAAATATTATTCAAATGCAGACTCCATTTTGAATGCTAAAAATAAGTATTTTATTGGTGCAGTCACAAAAGGCAACTTTTCCAATCAACGCGTTTCGGCCAAAGTTACACTCTGCAGGTCTTTTTCTCTGAAGTCACAGATTTTTTTTGCGTTCTGTGATCCTTTGGTTTTTGTGTGAGGGCTTAGGTCTGGAGGCTACTGTCCATTGTATGCATTTCCTTCTGCAGCCTATTGCAGGTGTGCTGATAATGCTTATTTCAGATCCGGGTCCTCTCTCCTGAGCAGCTGTATTGTGCGAGCTCGGGAGACCTGGGTCTGAAATAAGCCATATCAACATACCTACAATCAGTGGCAGACGTAAAGGCACAAAGTCTTAAAATTTTGTGTGAAACATGTCGCAGAGTATATTAGCCTTAGGCTAGGGTCACATTAGGAGCATTCATCCGTTTACTGGATGCATTATAAGGGATCCAGTTTTTTCAAATTGCCATTTTCATGTCATTTTTGCCTCAGTTAACCCTAGCGTTAACGCATGCATTTCTCATAGGGGGCCATGTTAAAAAAAAAACGCAACAGCTTTTGATAAAACCTCCAAAAACGTTGCAGATGTTTTTACCGCTAATAGCAATAACGCAACACGCTAAACACAATGCACTTTTGCACTGCGTTTTTTGCATTTTTTTGCATTAAAGTCTATAGGTGCGTTAACGGATGCGGTTTTCCACATTTCCACATGTCAAAAACGGATCCAGCTAGCGGATGCATGATTCAAGTGTGGCCCTGGCCTTATTTTTCCCTGTACATGATCCCTGTTGTATTCTTGTGTAAGCCTTCACCATACTGGTTAAAGAAAACAATCATTGGCAACTATTGCAGCTTTCACAAAAATGTGGGACGCTTCACCAAATGGACACGCCTTGAAAATAAGCTCCCGGAGGAAATTTGCATAAAAAATAATGTATGTTTATTAACTTTACCGTAATTTAGGTCCTTAGAAGCTTCAGTTTCTCATGGTAGAATAAATTTCATCTTGACATTAGTGACATAAGTAAATGGATTTCACCAATTAGAGGGTACCTACACGTATATAGATTTCCATTAATTAGCGCAATATCTAAATTGATGTTTGTGAATAGTCATTTGATCTGATTGAAATTTGTGCTACATGCAAGATGACTGATCTGAAGTGCTTAACAATCTTTTTCTTTCAATTACCATCATCACCAGGATTGTAGCATTTAAATTGCATTTCATAGAGATCTTAAAAACAACTTCAATATAACATTCTACACTGTGTGCAGAATTATTAGGCAAGTTGTATTGTAGAGGATTACTTTTATTATTGATCAACAACTATGTTCTCAATCAACCCCAAAGACTCATGAATATCAAATATCAAAGCTTAATATTTTTGGAAGTTGCAGTGGGTCTTTTTATAGATTTGGCTATCTTAGGGTACTTTCACACTAGCGTTTTTTTTAAATCGCGGCAGATGCGGTGAAAAAACCGCATCTGCCGCTATTCCCGCATACCGGCTGCACTTACGGCACAGTTGCGGCAAGCCCCATACAATGTATATGCGGACTAGCGGCAGGTGCGGCCGCGAAAAAAAATGAGGTCAGCCACGTTTTTTTCGCGGCCGCACCTGCCGCAAGTGCCAAAGCCGCACTTGCCGCACCTGCCGCAAGCCCGCATATACATTGTATGGGGCTTGCCGCAACTGTGCCGCAACCGTGCTGCAAGTGCAGCCGGTATGCGGTAATCGCGGCAGATGCGTTTTTTTCACCACATCTGCCGCGATTTAAAAAAAACGTTAGTGTAAAAGCACCCTTAGGAGGATATCTGTTTGTGCATTACTGTGCACAACTATTAAGCAACTTAATAAAAACCTAATATATTCCCATCTCACTTATTTTCACCAGGTAAACCAATATAACTGCACAAAATTTAAAAATAAACATTTCAAAAATGCAAAAACAAAACCCCCCCAAAAATTAGTGACCAATGCAGCCACCTTTCTTTATGATGACACACAACAGCCTTCCATCCAAAGATTCTGATCAGTTGCTTGATCTGTTTAAGATCAACATTGCGTGCAGCTGCCACCACAGCCTCCCAGACACTGTTCCGAGAAGCAGGGGCTGGCTGGTGGAGCTTTTCACGGGTGGCAGTCTGACCTGCCCAGCCCTGAGGACCGGGGGGGTGGGTGCTATTGGATCTGGCGGGGTGAAGAGTGGGGGGCGTTGCTATTGGATCCAGCAGGGTGAAGTGCGGGGGGCGGGGGGGTTTGAGTTGCTATCGGATACGGTGGGGAGAAGAGCATGGGGGGTACTGTCGGATCCGGCGGGGACACTCACCGCGCA
This sequence comes from Allobates femoralis, assembly GCA_033576535.1. NCBI lineage: Eukaryota > Metazoa > Chordata > Amphibia > Anura > Aromobatidae > Allobates > Allobates femoralis. Next base: position 659,068,979 of record JARQOC010000003.1, on the reverse strand, counting down.
GCACAATCAATCACGCTGTGTCTTTGCAGTAGCTGTGGCCACACAGCAACACCGGCTGGCCCATTTGATTAAAGGGGCAGCCCAAAATGAGGGCAAAACCACCAGCCTGGGGGGCACTTGCCCCGCTGCCACCTGGGCCAGTCCGCCCCTGCCGACAGGTGTACTGTTTTCCCTCCCTGCAGATCTCATATTTTAGGAGGGACCACAGGTTCTCTATGGGGTTCAGATCTGGTGGACAGGGGGGTCATGTCATTATTTTTTCTTCTTTTAGACCTTTACTGGCCAGCCACGCAGTGGAGTAGTTGGATGCATGTGATGGAGTATTGTCCTGTATGAAAATAATGTTTTTCTTGAACGATACCGACTTCTTCCTGTACCACTGCTTGAAGAAATTATCTTCCAGAAACCGGCAGTAGGTCTGGGAGTTGAGCTTCACTCCATCTTAAACCTGAAAAGGTCCCACAAGTTCATCTTTGATGATACCAGCCCATACCAGTACCCCACCTCCACCTTGCTGACGTCTGATTCATAGTGGAGTTCTCTGCCCTTTACTGATCCAGCCTCTGACCCATCCATCTGGCCCATCAAGAGTTACTCTCATTTCATCAGTCCATAAAACCTTTGAAAAATCAGTCTTAAGATATTTCTTGGCCCAGTCTTGATGTTTTAGCTTATATTTCTTGTTCAAAGGTGGTCGTTTTTCTGCCTTCCTTACCTTGGCCGTGTCCCTGAGTATAGCATACCTTGAACTTTTTGATACTCCAGTAACGTTGCAGCTCTGAAATATTGCAAAACTTGTGGCAAATGGCATCTTAGCAGCTTCATGCTTGATTTTCCTCAATTCATGGGCAGTTATTTTGCGCCTTTTTTGCACCTTTTCTTGCGACCCTGTTAGCTATTTGCCATGAAACACTTGATTGTTCGGTGATCACGCTTCAAAAGTTTGGCAATTTCAAGACTGCTGCATCCCTCTGCAAGACATCTTACAGTTTTTGACTTTTCAGAGCCCGTCAAATATCTCTTCTGACCCATTTTACCAAAGGAAAGGAGTTGCCTAATAATTAAGCACTCATTACAACACACCCCTCCCCATTACAGAGTTGCACATCACCTGATTTACTTAATTGGTAGTTGGCTCTCAAGCCTATACAGTTTGGAGTAGGACAACATGTATAAAAAGTATTATGTGATCAAAATACTCATTTGCCTAATAATTCTGCACATGGTGTAAATAGACAATAGGATCTGGACCAGGAACAACCTTCAATGGAAACCAGCAGAGATATTTGTTTAATAGAAATAGATTTTGTATGTTCTGCATGTGTTTTTGTGGCCTTCGTCCTACACTCCAAATACATACCATCATTGGGGCTCACAATTTACATTCCCTATAGTATGAGATAAACAAATATTTTAAATAATTTAATTAGTTGGATATCTGTAATTTGGGCAGAAAAGTGAATATTCAGATCCAGATTGTAAATCATTCAATGCACATATTTTAGTTCAGATTTTTTTAAGTGTTTTTTTTTCATTTATTTTATTTAACTTTAGTCTGCACAATAATAATAATAATAATAATAATAATATGCACTATGGAGTTATCCTCAAATGTCTTTTAAAGGGAATCTGTCAGCTGGTTTTTGCTATGTAATCTGAAGACAGCAGGAACTAGAAGATGACATACAGTGTTTAATGATTTGTGATTTACCCTCTGTGCTGTTATTTACTTATAATGAAGGTTTTATCACCTGGTATTATTATTGCCCAGGCAACACTAGTCTCACCACGCCTCTTTCCTTCACATTAGCACCTCACTGTCTGTAGAGATTCTACATAAAGATCCTGGTGTGGGTGGGTTAACTTTCTGAGCTCTTCTGCATTACAAATCTAATACCTCTGATTGTGTAATAATTGCTTCACCCAGTAAACTAAGTGATACATTGTTGTATTCATAGTAACTTAGCATACATCATGCTGCTCTCAGATGAGGTAGTGAAAACTTGCTAAGGCTGGGGTCACACATAGAAGTCGGTTTTTGGAAGTGATTTTCATCACCAATCCGTTTTTTATAGGGTGCTTTTTGAGCCTCCTGCACCCCTGAACGTTTTTGGACTTAGTCATTTTTTCATTAAAAACGCATATGCGTTAGCGCATGCGTTAACGCAGGTGCCTATATGTGCCATGCGTTAACGCATGCGTTTCCCATAGGGCCCCATGTTAAAAAAACGCATGCGTTTTGTAACTGATGCCAAAAACGTTGCTAGCAACGTTTTTGGCTCAAAAACGGACAGAGCAATGTTTTGAGGTCCAGAAAAAAACAGACAGGGTGTTTCTTACATCCAATCCGTTTTTCTGTCAGTTTTTGGACTTAGAAAAAAAAAATGACAAAAATGAAGCCAAAAACGGACCAAGGGCTTATGTGTAACCCCAGCCTAACAGACTCTCTTTAATAGATTCAATCAGTTCTTTTTGTTGGTAATAAAACTGCTTGATAATTGTTTCTGTCATATGCTTATAGATGTGTGATAAGTAGACTCTTCTACAACTGGCAAGTAGAAAATTTGAAACAATTTTCACAGTAACTGTATATGCAAGTTAAGGTAAGTATAGAACTCTAGATGTTTTTTTTTATTAATGGCTTCTCTAAATACTACACTGTGTGCATAGTTAGACAGGTTTGCAATGGTAAAATACCGTATTTTTTGCTTTATAAGACGCGCCTGATTATAAGACACACCCCCAAATTTGGCAAAGGAAAAAAGATTTTTTTTATGTTAAATGGGGTCCATCTTATAATGCTAGTGTCCACCTTACCATCAGTATATTTGTACTTCATCCTTGTATATATATATATATACCCCATCCTGGAATATATATCCCCTCATGCTAGTATGCTGTATATGGCCCCCTGTGATGGTACATAGCCCAGAGTGACGGTAAATAGCCCCCTTTGATGGTACATATGCCCCAGTGATGGTACATAGCCCCTAGTGATGGTACATAGCCCCCCCATCCTGGCTATAGCCCCCAGTGATAGTACATAGCCCTCCATCTTGCATATGGGCCCCAGTGATAGTACATAGCCCCCCATACTGGATTTGGCCCCCAGTGATTGAACATAGCCCCCATCCTGGCTTGGCCCCCCCATCCTACACTCACCCCACATCCTGCACTCACCCCTCCATTGTGTATATGGCCCCACATGCCGCACTCACCCCCTCGATTGTACACATGCCCCCCCTGCAATTTGCATTTTTTATCTGCAGTTTACATCAGTGTCCTCTAGGGGGCGACAGTCACTTGTGTTGCATTTTTTTGTTGCAGAGCGGCCCGCCCTATCTAACAGCTGGGCGTCATTAATAGGCTGCTTTCTGACACTATGCTTCACTATTGGAGTGGCTGCCGCCCTGTGGTGACCTCATGCCCAGCGATGCCACCTGTCTCTTCCTTGTGGCACGGTGGTCGCAGATGCTACAATCGCCCCCATTGCCAGGGTTGTAGGAGATGGTGCACCGGTATTGAGAGGTATGGGTTGCCTCTGAGGTAGCTAATGGCGTCCTGCAAAATGCAAAGGTATTTGTAAGTGGCCTTTTTTTTCCTTTCTTATATATTATGTACCATTTCGGTGATTTTTCTGTAAATAAAATTATACATGTATTAAACATGTGGCTAGGTACTCGTAGGTGTGAGGTCCCGTGACGGGGGATAAGAGCTTACGCTATTTTGGTCCAAAATATCAAACCAAACCCTCACTGTCATCTATAGTGATATATTGCATTTTTTTTTATCTGCAATTTGCATTTTTTATCTGCAGTTTACATCAGTGTCCTCTAGGGGGCGACAGTCACTTGTGTTGCATTTTTTGTTGCAGAGCGGCCCGCCCTATCTAACAGCTAGGCGTCATTAATAGGCTGCTTTCTGACACTATGCTTCACTATTGGAGTGGCTGCCGCCCTGTGGTGACCTCTTGCCCAGCGATGCCACCTGTCTCTTCCTTGTGGCACGGTGGTCGCAGATGCTACAATCGCCCCCATTGCCAGGGTTGTAGGAGATGGTGCACCGGTATTGAGAGGTATGGGTTGCCTCTGAGGTAGCTAATGGCGTCCTGCAAAATGCAAAGGTATTTGTAAGTGGCCTTTTTTTTCCTTTCTGCACTCATGTGGCGTCCCACTACGTAGGTGCCACAAAAGGGGTACTACACCCAGAAAAGCGGTGTAGTCACCCCACTGCAATTGAAAGAAAGAAAAGAAAGAAAAAGGAAGGAACATAAAGAGGGTTCCATCTACAGCCAGACATCCCAATTGCAGCACCCAGAGCATTTGCCATTATAACATCTGTTGAACTGCTGTGCTGTATGACTTTGGCGAAGTTCAGACTCTGCTGCATCCTTTCTGCATAAACTGTTTACCTTACAGCATCACTGCCCCGGTGGTTCAGTCCCACCTGCGGGGACTAACCCATCTCAGCTGCAATACCATCAACCACCGGAGGAATGTGGCGGCGCTTGTGAACATCACCAGACTCAGCAGGTGGCGTCACGAAGACAAAAACTTACTTCCATATTGATTTCCCCTTTGCTTTATTCAGTTGACCACCAGGGCCACGGCCTCGGGCAAGCCACCCATGACATCCCACACAGACCCCGAAGCCGCCTGAGGGCCGAGTACCCGAGCCCTGGGGCGTGTCACTCACCCACTCCATTGTACATATGCCCCCCACATCCTGCTGTCACCCCCTCCACTGTACACATGCTCCCTTTCCCCCGTCCTGCACTCACCCCGCCACTCTTATATGTCCCCATGCTGGCGCACAGCAAGTAAAATAGAAAAGCTGATTACTTACCTTCCAGTGATCTGTGCTCCCAGTATCACCGCCAACTCCCTGTCTCTGTGCTGCCCGTCATCTTCCGATCATATGACCAGGACATGGTCGGGGGCATGTGTACAATAGAGGGGTGAGTGCAGGATGGAGGGCATATTTACAATGGAGGGGGTGACAGCAGGAAATGGGGGGGCATATGTACAATGGAGGGGTGAGTGCAGGATTTGGGGGGAGGGATATGCACAATGGAGGGAGTGACAGCAGGCTCCAAAAATATGCACCACTTCCCCCGTCCATCTCCCAGTGCAACTTCAGCACTGAGAGGTGGACAGCGGCGGTTGCAGTGCATATTAAATGAGCTGGAGCATGTGACCTCCCGCTGTCTCTGCAGCCAGCAGCCAGCCTCCTACAGCCTCCTCCAGCCCCCAGACACTGCTCCAGATATCCCCCCACTTTCCCCCAGCATTTGGGTGAACAAAAGTGCTTCTTATAATCTGAAAAATACGGTAGTTTGAAAAGTAAAGAGGTGATTTTTATATCTTTTTGATCGCTATACTTAGTAAAAATATTGAAAAAATTCCATTGTGTACAGTTTTTTCACATACACTGACTCTACAGGCTTTTTTTTTGCACCATAATACTTTGACTCCTTTGCGTAACCTTTGCTTCAGTACCTGTAGGGCATTCTGTGCACTTGAAGGAATGCTATGAGAATTAAGAATTTATTCTCAATAAACTTAAAGGGAACCTATCAGGTCCTCCATTCCCCAGTAGCACCAGCAGTTGTGAGCATATACTGTATCTATATTCCCTGCCTAACAGTCCCTTCATGCATTTGCATACATAAACAGATCTTTAGAAAAAGTAAATCTAAAGTCCGTTTATGATATACAAAATAAGATTTTGACTAGTCAAGAGGGCGTTGCATCCCTGACTATTCAGCTTACTTAGCATGTTATTATGCCCCTGTGTCATGTTAACTTGCTTTAGAAAATCATGTCTTTGTCAGTGCTATATAAAGCCATGTGTTACATCTGCCGTAGCCACGGCGCCTCAACAGCAGGGAGACAGGTGGCTGCGGCGCAGTTATCCCTCCTGCCGTTCTGCAGCATCTGCGTGGGCTGCATTGCATGCTTCTTGCTCCCAGGGCCTGCACACACTGTACAGGTATCCTAGGAGCCCACTTAGGCCACATGCGTGACATGCCCCCACTCTTTAAAGGGTCAGCATGCTCTACCTGAAAATGCTTCTCAGCCTAATACTGAGAAACACAGATTGGATAAGGCGCCTTCCCCATTTGGAAGGTGCCTGAGCAATGTGGTCCAAGCTTTTTACATGATGCTAATTCTCAGGTCCTTACCAGTTTTTATGCCAGTTTTTATGCCTTCCCAAATATGTGTCCTTAGTTCTGCTAACTCATAAGCATCCATCTGAACCACCCTGCTGCCACACCATCTGAACCACATCAGTCAGACCGCACCCTTTGCATCAGTCCTGTCGCAACATGTGAACCAGCCTGTTGCTGCACATCTGCACTTGCGTTCAGCCTTCCAGGCTGCACCTGCTCAGAGACTGAGTCAGTTTTCATGGCATTGAGACCCCCGGGAGTTGCACCTGGTGACTACCTACAAGCCTAAGCCTAACCTCTATATCGCGAGGCTCAGCAGAAGACTTGAGCAGCCAGCCTGAATGGCTATCAAGTGGCTATTGGTGTCTTGGCCAAGTCGGTTCACTCCTGGACACTCACCTTTACAAGCATTAACCCATGCACACACAGCTTTGTTCCCTGCAGCATCGAGCTTCACTGACACCAGCTGTTTTGCATCCCTGCTTCAGACAGGCGTAGTGCACATGATCTGAAGTGCGGACCATTCTAATCGAGAGCAATTAGCCTCCCTGAAGCTGGCACGCAAACAACCGGTGTCAGAGAGACTAAGTGCTGAGAGGAACAAAGCTGCCAGTATGTGTGGCTTTGTATAGTGCTGGCAAAGACGCCAGGTGTTCTAAAGCATGTAATCACACTCATAGGGACACAATACCATGCTAAGCAGGCCGACTAGTCAGGGAATTAACACCCCATTGACTAGTCAAAGCTGTATTTTGCATATCATAATCAGTCTTTAGAAATACTTTTTCTAAATATCTGTTTATGTATGCTAGTATATGAAAGGACTGCTGGTGCTTCTAGTTGCTCGAAGAACCTGATAAGTTCTCTAACTATGAGGCTCAAGTATGGTCAATGTGTGGTGATCTGAAAGTTCTCTCTTTGCTCCTTGGGTAGCAAGGTGGATACACAGAGTACTTTTATATCTGGGGGCTGTTCTGGACATTATCCTGTATATAGGAAAGATTTTGGATCCATCGTACTGTATATAGGGGATGCTCAGACATAATACTGTATATAACGAGCTTTTAGGGCATATTACTTAGCTGAGGGTGACATCAAACTGTATGTAGGGGATCTGTGAGTCATTATACTTTATATAGAAAGCTGTGAAGGCCATCAGCTTTCTGTGTGGGTTATTATACTGTGCAGGATGCTTTCTATGTATAGAAAGGTATGGAGAACTATCATATTTTGTGTGCAAGTATTAGGGAGACATCATACTGTGTGTGGGGTGACGGCAGTAGGGGCCATTGTGCTGTTTAGAGTGATTTGCATGATACATCATTCTGTATATAGGGAGCTTTGGGGGTCATCATATTGAGCATGGGTTGCTGTGAGGGACAACCTACTTTGTGTTGTGCAGTGTAGAGGCTATCACAGACTGTAGAGAGACATCATATTGTGCTTAGGTGCTTTGTGTGCCATTGTAAAGTATTGAGGAAGCTGTCCACTCTTAGTATGTATAGCCCCATCCCTTATTATGTGTTGTCCTTATTTATGTATAGTATCATCCTTTACTACAGAGTGTCCGCTATTATTGATATTCTGTCCCATAGTACATACTGGTCTTTGCACAGAGTGTATTGTATTGTATTTTCCATTTAGTCTTTATATATTTTGTAATTTTAGCAATATTGGTCTTCGGATAGTGTGGTTTTATATGTACGTAATATTAAGTACTGGTATAGCAGCCTCCTGACGAAGGCATCCACCGAAACGTGCATAGGGTGTGGCGCAATGCCAGCAATGAGACAGACCCACATAGCTAAGAAGTTTTACTGAAATTACTTCTCTATATAAGACTTATTGTATATCAATGGTTTAACACTGGAGCTAGGGTATGGGTGACCACTATCTCTATGGTCGTTGATGTTTTGTTGCTGGAAGCCTTGGCGAAGTACCGTGTTAAACTTCACCCATCGTGAATTTTGTTAATGTTAATAATGTTATAAGGCTCAGTGCTACATCTATTTATAAGGATAGGCACTACAACTTGTTTGGTGCAACCCTTTTTTGGGATGTTTATTATAATATCAGGAAGAGTTCGTAAAACAATATCAAATATCACTATACAAGTAGTAAAAAGGGGGGGAGGGGTTAAACCATGGATAATACGATGGTAGTCTAGGAGTCCCACTTTATACTCTGAAGGTTGTTGTGGTGTGGGTCCTGCTAGTTTTAGGAAACCACCCATAGATGATAAGGCCCTTGAGTATACTCAAGACTAATTTGGCTACTGGCCATATAAGAATAATATAAGAAAAAAAGGACCCACACCACAACAACCATCAGAGTATAAAGTGGAACTCCTGGACTACCATTATATTATCCACTTCTTAACCCCCAACTTTTTTAATACTTGTATGGTGATATTTAATAATGCGTATGAACTCTTCCTGATCTACTATATAATCGTCTAATTCTGCCTGTCTGTCTCTCTCTCTGTAATGGAAATCCCGCGTCGCTGATTGGTCGCATCCAGCCGGCCACGACCAATCAGCCACAGGCACAATCTATCCGCGAATTTGAACCATGTATGCCACCGCTTCTGTCGGGAGATCAGTGGCGCGAGTCATCTCCTGCCGCACGGAGGTCAGCGGCAACGCAGCCAGGAGATGACCGGAGCTATTCGGTCGTCTCCCAGCTGCTCACAGTGAAAGTACTCTGACTGGCGCTAACGATTTTGCTCACTGTGACATGCAGCAGCAACCAGGCCCCCGCTGTGAGATCGCTGATTGTCAGAATGAGGGTACCGTCACACTTGGCCGGCGCTCCAGCAATCACTACAACAATACGACCTCGTAGGGACTCCCAACGGTAGCCGTGAGTCATCTCCTGTCGCACGGAGGTCAGGGGCGATGCAGCCGGGAGATGTACCCTGACCGCCATATTGGAACATCCAATTTATGGGTATTCCAATATGGCGATCAGGATTCAAATCCCTCGCAAAGCTGCACGGGTCAACAACCAACGACCTTGATACTACACCGTAGAGTGATAGAGTCCCAACGACAGTCATATCGTTGCTGCATCGCTGGTGAGATCTGACTGTTTGACATCTCACCAGTGACTACGTAGTGACGCTCCAGAGATCCCTACCAGGTCGTATCGTTGTCGGGATCACTGGAGTGTCGCCAAGTGTGACGGTACCTTACTGATCGCTCATTGAATTATTCTTAAATCTTCATAAATATACTACATATATATTCTAGAATACCTGATGTGTTAGAATTGGGCCACCATCTAGTATTTTAATAAACATCTCAAAAAGGGTTGCACTTAACAAGTTATAGTGCCTATACTTCTCTATATATATGCATTATACTTAAAAGGAGCTTGTCTCCTTGCCCTGGCCCTGTTTATTGTACAAACTGCAGCTTTACAGTTGTACAGTTATGTACAGTATGGTGTTGGTTACAAGAAACCATAAACGGTTTCTTTGATCATTATACTTCTGTGCATAGTATTCAGAAATGAGAGATCTTGTAAAAGCTGGGTGCTTGTATAATCACAGATATACATATATGTGTGATTTTTCATGTAAACAATCTCCTGAGATTTTATCTCCCCCTGCTGGTTATGTCCTTTCTGTGTGTGACTCATTTTTGAACCTTTAAAGGGAACCTGACCTCTAAAAATCACCCCCAGCCTATTAATACCTGTCCTTGCACCATCATTATGCTATTATACCTATCCCTTTGTGTAAAAATTGTGTGCTTTGAATGTTTATAAAAGTACTTTATATACCTCTAGATCTGCGGCTTCTGATGTCTTGAGAAGTCACACAGGGCGTTCCCTGTGGCTTCTTTCCCCTGCCTGTAGTGCAATCATTCATGCCCCTATGGGCGTGATAATCCTTGTGGAGCATCATCTCCCCCCTCTATGGGCGCGGATTGGCAACAGGCTGTGCTGAATCTAATATGCGTAGGTGACAAACCACACAATGCTGAAGAGTTGTGGACAGCTCTGAAAGAGCAGGAAGATCTGTGGCTCACACCGCTGAACCTACAGCCAGGCATGGTCGTGTGTGACAATGGCTGGAACCTGGTGTCGGCTCTGAGGCGAGCTCACACATGTACCATGCCTGGCCCATGTGCTCAACCTCGTGGTTCAGTGGATTCTTAAATCCTACTCGGCACTGTTGGATCTGCTTGTCAAAGTACGCTGCCTGTGTGCCCATTTTAGAAAGTCACCTACTGCTTCGACCGCCCTTGCTGTGTTTCAGCAGCGTTTGCAGCTTCTGGCTCACAGACTGGTGTTTAATGTCCCCACGTGTTGGAATTCAACACTGAAGATAATGGTAAGGATTTGTAAGCAGAAGAGGACAGTTGTTGACTACCAGCATCAACAAGGCCATCGGTATTCAGTTATTCAGTTTAGAATCCACACATAAGACTTCAGGAGTGGACATGGATGTCCGACCATGTACCATCCTCCAAAACTTTGAAGATTCCACCAAGATGGTGAGCGGTAATGACACCATCATTAGCATCACGATCCCGCTTCTCTGAAACTCTTTCTGTTCAAAATCAAAGAGGACTCAGCATTGCAGTTAATGACTTCCGGTTTATTCACTGCTCTGTCGGCGTTCGGCAATCTCTGCCGGCGTCGGCAGAGTTCAGGCTGTGCAGGCAGGGTTCACCCGCGGTCATAGCCCGAGCTATGACCTGGAGTGAACCCTGACTGCACACTTAGTTGTCAGCCTACTCCCGCTCTGCATAGAAAAATTTCATTACATGCACCAGTTTACATATGCACAACTATCTATCTCGTATGTATGGGTCTGTTATTTCGCTTCACAGACACCTAACGTTAACCATGTATACACTATATGTGCACATAGATCATTTACAAATCAGGTTTATTGAGAATTCTTATGTATAGTTATACCACAAAACTTGCCTCAATATTCTTACTCCAAGATACAATATGGCACTATGATGTCATTATAGACAAAAATGCTGGAGTGGTATTTCCCCTATTAAGCTGGGCTTACCCACCATAAAAAGTCTTTTTAGGGGCTTATAGGTAACTTGTATCATAGTTACCCACATCATTTTGATCTAATAATTAGAGGAGTTTTTCAATCTCCGTCCCAAGACGTCTATTTAGTCACCAATAGCCTCAGGTTCAGGGGTTCCATACATAAGAAACAATCAATACCTGCTTAATGGCGCTGCCTCAGAGACCCAGCGTCCTCCCCTACAGCCTGTTTTGATTATCTCTAATTGATAATCGAAACAGACTGTAGGGGAGGACACCGGATCTCTGAGGCAGTGCCATTAAGCAGGTATTGATTGTTTCATATGTATGTGTCGAGCCCCATGCTTTGGGGTACTCGGGTATCAGGCTCCAAGGGGTTAACGCTCCTGTGTCACGGGGAGTGGTGGCCGCGCCTGATCCCGTGTCCTGGGGAACTTCTTTGAAAAAGGGTATATTTACAGGGGATTATATGTACAAGTTGTCGTGACGCCACCTGTAGTTTCTGGTGAGGAGTCACCAGCGCCGCCATAGTCCGCCGGAGGTAGATGGTATCGCGGCTAGTTGGCAAAGTCCTCTACAGGTAAGCCTGATATACCAGAGGAAGAGCAGCTATTGGTCAAGGGGAGTGTCAGGTTGGACTGTTCCGGCCCCTTAAGTCACAGGGGAGGAGTACACCTAGTGCACCGCTGATTGGTTACATAAATACGACTATTGTAATGTGCTCACGAGTGAGCCCGGTGGTCAGCTGACAGGAAGGGAACACGGCGATGGTTCCAAGATACAGTATGCCTGGACGCTGGATGCCCGTCATCAAGCAAACTGTTAAATTCTAAATTTAAGGTGTGTTCACACGTTGCGTATTTGCTGCATATTTTTACGTGAGTGTTCTTGCAGTTTTTGTAGCCAAAACCAGGAGTGGCTGATTAAAACCAGCAGTGGGTGATTAAATACAGAAATGGAGCACTTGTTTCTAATTGACTTTTACTCTGATTGATCCTCTCCTTGTTTTGGCTACAAAAACTGTGTGAACGCACCCTTAAATCTTTTCTGCATTGCTAAAAATGCTCTTTCTCAATGATATGGAAAACTATATTTCTGGACAAAGATCTGGTCTTCACAGATAATTTAAAATTAATTTGATTAAAATTGTTATTTATTTTGAATAAAAATTACATTTACAAGGGTTAGATACAAATAAGAGATAAAAGAAATATGTGCAGTGACTCATTACTAAAATAGTAAATACTTCACCCTTTAAGGGGAAAGATAGAAAATTACTAAAATTCTGGCACAAAGTAAAAAGACTTTTGCACGTGTATAAAGCAAAATAATACTGCATATTGCAGAATCAGTTTTGCATGAACAATTTTCAGAATTTCAAGGATGATTTTTATGCCCAAAAGATCAATGTGTTGTTCTCATACTGATAAGTCAGCATTTTTCCTTCACTTAAACTAGAAGTCTTTGTTCTAAATCATTGTTTTTCAAAATATTTGTATAGTTGGACAGAGAAATGTGCAATACTGTATAATTTGTGGTCATAAGAACATAACTATTGATTAAGCTAAGCAATATTGGCAATTTATAAATTATAATGGCTACTTTGATTATTGTCTTTGATTATTGTCTGTCTTTTTTTAATACATACAACCCTTTTAACAAATAAAGATGAATAACAATTAATATCTTTTTAAGACATGGAAGTACACTATTTGCAAATAAACATAAAAATATAAAAATGTAGAACCATAGAACAGAATTTCATAAACTGGTTTGAGAAATGAGTTGAAGATTCCCCTAAGCTTGCAAGCTGTCTCCTGTGGAACCCATCCATCATGAAAGGATCCCATTTATTTATCTTAGGCCAGAGTCACACTGTAACTCATGTGAAGATCACATCGCACTGCAAGGAGGGACCCTAGGCAAAGAAAAGACGTGTCACTGCAGAGGCAGGCACATCTTGGGATTGTTGTACAATGCAGCAGCACCGTGTTCCATGTGCCTGGATTCTGCACTTTTTAGACCTGATGGATCCACCCCAAGACATGCCAGCTCTGGAGGAGCTAATTTTCCCTACCACTCCCAGGACCGAGGGTGCTTCACTGCAACCAGAGCAGCTCGCAGAGTAGATACCCACATATATGAGCTGGAGTACGACTGTGCTTCCTGCATTGCAGCAATGTCAGGATCCAGTGCTGGTCCCGCATGCCTGAAGAGGTCCCACCAGAATGGAGCTTAGTGTCAGGAGGGGAGCCATTCCTTATGCCAGCCTGGACCACCACAGGTTGGGGGCCGGATCTTGCAGGATGCCTGGCCTTATTAAACCTGCAGCTAGTGGTTTGACAAATCAAGGAGAGGAGGACAATGAGGAGGCAGTAGTGGAAGAAATCCCCCTAACCTCTATCATCAAGTATCCTTATAGGCATGAACCACCCAGCCCCTTTTCA
>JARQOC010000003.1:658997853-659055238 GCA_033576535.1 Allobates femoralis | reverse complement strand
TGTCTTTCTTGTGTATACACAGGACATGCAAATGGAAGAAGCTATGACTTTATAATATGTGAAGTGCAAAATCTATCTCTGTTCAGGGATAATCAGAAGCTTTTTTCTATGCTCAATGAAGATTCAATAGCTTTTTTTCATAAGCCATCCAAATTCCAAAAACTATCCTTCCATTTTTGGGAGACAAAACAGGAAAACGCAACTAACCGCGTTTTTTTGCCCGGCCGCAACTGCCTAGTTTGCTAGATCCACATGACCACACCGACTCCACAGGACCACACCCACTCCACATGGCCAGGCCCACTCATAGCCATATTTGCGCCATATAGTCCCACCCCACTCCACATATCCACGCCCATGTGTGTGACAAGCCCCACCCACTCCAGATAACCATGCTCCACTCCACATAGCTATGCCCCTCTTTTCTGATATCATAATAGAATGTAGAATGTTAGCTTATGAAATTCCGTGTCATGTCACAGCCTGATCATTCTGATCTTTTGACTCATAAGAAAAAGAATGTGACTAGACCATGTCATGTCACTGCTTGATTGTTCTGATCTCATGACTCATAATAAAAAGAATGTGACTGGATGATTGTTGTCACATGCTAAGAGAAAAGCTGTATTAAGCCTCAATGAGCAAGACTTACAGAAATGGAAGAAACAGAGGCAAGAATTACAAACATGAGTTCAGAAATGGAAGAAAGGGAAGTAAGAGCTGCTTTCTTAAAGAAATCCTGTCACCTCCAAAACGCCTCCTAAGCTACCAAAACATGTCCCTGCAGCATATTATCACTAATCTCACACTCCTTTTTTCTCCTAAAAGCATCCTGTGAAAGTGCATAAAAACGTTTTAATATTTACTCATTAGTGATATATAATTAGTAGGGGCTATATTCTTTAGCCCTTAGGGCGTGTTGCAGGCTCCAGGATCCACCCTCTCTCTCTCTGTGCTGCTGTGATGTAGAGCTGAAGGCAGGACAAATGATTTGCATTCTGTGAATGACAGAGAGGGGGAGGGTAAAGCCTGCACAAGCAAAGCACACAGAGAGAGGGTGGATCATTCAGGCATGATTTGGTAGCTTAGGAGGCGTTCTGGAGGCGACAGGACCCCTTTAAGGGCCATGGAAGAAAGGGCAGTAAGAATTACAGAAATGAATGTACAGTATGTATGTATGTCCACTAAAGCAATTCGAACCGTTGTATCTACAATCACAAAGGTTTGCAAATGAATGTATGTATGTATGTACGTCCATTAAAGGAATTCACACCATTGCACATCTACAATCACAATATTTTGCACACACCCCCATTTGACTCAGGGTTTGTAACGGGGTGTGGATTTGGGGGGACAGGTATGGGGGAGTAGGTGTAGTGGGGCAGGTTTGCAGGGGTGTGGGTTAAGGGGGTGAGGGTGGGCATATTTAGGGGGGTGGGTGCAGGTTTGGGGAGGGTGCGGGGGCAGGTTTGGGGGTAGATGTTTTGAGGGGGGGGCAGGGGTGAGGGGTAGATTTGGAGGGAGTGTGGGTGGATAGGGATGGGAAAGCAGGATTGATACGTATAGTACAATACACACACACAGACATACACTCAGCTTAAAACTAAGAACAGTCAGTTACTGTGCCAGGGCAACGCCGGGCTCTACAGCTAGTATATATAGTGATTTACCAACTAGTTGTATTGTGAGAGGCAGGTATGCATCACACAGACAGAGGTCTGCTGCGATCTAAATCCAGGAGAGTTTTCTGGTCTTGTTGTCCTGCAAACCTGTACACAGGTCCCAGAATGTGATGTCAGCCCAGGTCCTAGACGCTGCAAACCAGCTGTTTGAGTACATTGTGTGGTTGCAATGTACAAGAGCTCTGACGCTGAGAAGCTATCATCTTGCTGGAAACCTAGATTGACAGGAGTCAGTCTGAATCTAATGACAGATCCTGGTTGGTGGTTCCAGTGAGGCAGCTGTCCTAAATATGTGAACTGTCAGGAGACAGTGTTTAGAGCAGCCATTCACCTGAAAGGTGACCTCAGAGACAGGAGATTGTATACAGACTGAAGGTCAGTGTCTAGAATAGTTCAATACCTCCACTGCATTACCAAATCAGCGGAGGTATCTGAATACCATGCGATTGTACTCCACTATTGAGATGAAATGCATGTTTAAGTTGCACAATGTGGTTTATTCTGCCTCTAAATAAACTGGCTAGACTTATGTACATAAAGAGACTGTTGTTGTGTGTTTAAATATTGCTGCCAAATCAGTGTCCCCCTAAGGGCCCTTTCACATCAGCGTTTTTTTCAAATCGCGGCAGATGCGGTGAAAAAACCGCATCTGCCGCGATTACCGCATACCGGCTGCACTTGCGGCGCGGTTGCGGTTTTTGCCATGCAAAGTATAGGCGTACTTGCGGCAGGTGCGGCAAGTGCGGTTTTGCACTTGCGGCAGGTGCGACCGCGAAAAAAACCGCGGTCAGCCGTGGTTTTTTTCGCGGCCGCACCTGCCGCAAGTGCAAAACCGCACTTGCCGCACCTGCCGCAAGTACGCCTATACATTGCATGGCAAAAACCGCAACCGCGCCGCAAGTGCAGCCGGTATGCGGTAATCGCGGCAGATGCGGTTTTTTCACCGCATCTGCCGCGATTTGAAAAAAAACGCTGATGTGAAAGGGCCCTAACATGCTCGAAGATTGCTATGTCACAATTGGTAGAGAATGAGGGCACATTTGTAGCCTTGTTGCTAGGGGCAGCAGATGAGGCCTACAAGCTTGGTTGTTGGGGCAACAACACAGGTGCCCAAATGTGGAAGCATCTGGCTTTGGTTTGGAGGGGCCACGAAGATTAAAGCGTCTGGCTGTAACTCGGCGGGGTTACAAAGTTGGTCAACACACTCAACCCAGGCTTGCTATGGCTCAGAAGAGCATGCCAGGACTATGAGGGACCACAGCAGGAGCTGTGCAGAGTGCCCATCATGGATCAGTGTGCAGCAGCAGGGGTCCGACAACTGGTGGTAATAGGAGGTCCAGCAACAGGCGTGGGAAGCAAAGCAACCATGTGTGAGGTGGCTTTCAGTGACACTATCGAGGAGTTATATCACTCCATGATCCATGTGCATCTGCAGGAGCTGATAGCATGTCCACGGAAAAGCATCCTCTATAGACTGGGTTGCATGTCCCAAAAGAGGGTAGTTGCCCAAAAGGGGGTGGAGACCCAAAAGGGGTGGTGCCCCTAAAAGAGATAATGGCTCAAAAGGGGGTGGAGTCCCAGAGAGTCATGGTCAGCCAAAAGGGGGTGGAGCATCCTGAATCTAAAAGGGTTGCGCAGATGGATTGTAGCCAGGGACAAGTGAGTTTGTACAACGAGTGTCCAGTCTGCAATATGGACTACCCACTCAGAGAGGTTCCACATGTGTGTTCCGTTGAAGTCAATGCAGTATCCTTGATTGCACTTGTAGACTCTGGGAGCCTGGTGACCATGGTGAGGGCCACCCCTGCACCCCTGCTGTCTACATAATGCCCAGAAGGAAGATCGAAGTCACCTGAATTCATGGGGACACTAAAGACTATCCAGTGTCCAGAGTGGTCATTGAGATGGCCATGGACATTGGGAGCCATGATGTGGGTGTAGTCCCAGACTCAGTGTGTCCAGTCATAATAGGCCGGGACTCTAAATTATTTTTGGACTTGTGGGAGCAAGGGCTTATATCTGGCTGCTCAGGTAAGAGCCAAAACAGTCCTAAGGAAGCGCTGTCACAGCAGGAGGTTAAAGGGATTGCCTGTGATATAATTATATGTAATGATGAAGTGTGACAGTCCAGAGTTAAGGATGACCAAAGAAAATGGTGGGTCTCCCCAACTTAGCAATATGATAATATAATATTGTGTATAATATGGACCAAACAGATCCTCGGAGTGGCCAAGGTTTGTTTCCTGAGACTCCTGACGGGGTGATGAACTAGGAGCAGGTTGAGAATAGGATGACCCAGCATTCTCTGTATGGACAGGAGATTGTGTGGTCGTGGACGATTGGGTGCTGCTAGAAAATTTTGTGGAAGCCTTATCAGCCATCCAAGACAGTATCTGATCTTGCTCTTCTGGCTTCCAGACCCGTTTACGTTCCAGACCGGGAAATTTCACCAGGAACATAGATGCATCAGCCTTCTTCTGTCTCCCAGACTCTGTGCCTTGTCAGGCACCACTGACAAGCTCACACCCACGTCCATGTCCCTGTCCCTTCACAACAGCCTTTTTAGGAATTTGGGATTTTTCTGACATAGCTGCAGATGTTCAGCTGCAGATATTGGGGAACAAAGAGCAGTTAGTGCTTTATGGAAGGTAGCACTACAGCCTCGTACTACTTTGTGGTTATATTATGCGCGCCAGTCACCACACAAGACAGTGGCTACTTATCAGTTGTGCAGTACCATGTGTGCTATCCGCTATGAACACAGCACCGCAATGGCACAAAAAAATTGCCCTCTTTTAAGGCGAAATATTACAAGTGCCAGTCAACACACAAGACAGCGGTTGGCTGCGTATCAGTTGTGCAGTACCGTGGGTGCTATTTGGTTTGAGTACAGCAGCGCAACAACACAAAAAAATTGGCCTGAGCTTTAAGGCGATATTATTACACGCCAGTTACCACACAAGACAGCGGTGTCAGTTGTGCAGTACCATGCGTGCTAGTCAGTGTGAACACAGCAACGCAATGGCAAAAAAAACTGGCCTGCAGGGGTAAATGTGGCCCCAAAAATAGCTGGGAAAACTGTCACTACTCCATGACCTTATACTTTCAGCTCTGAGGAGAGCTGAAATATTGCTGACTGTACTATGTGGTACTGTAATGCTCCTGCCTGTCTCCCTGCACTATAGTCACCTAGTACTACAATACTGGTAGCTCTCACAAGAGCTTTTGGGTTTTACTGAGGATTTCTGTACGATTTGCAGAAGCACAACTCTCCCAGAGTCAGCTGCTCACACTCTCCCTATACTAGCTGTGTTATGCATGCAATGTGCAGAAAATGGCGGCATCATGACTTATATAGAGCCTATGAGTCATAGGCTATGACTCATGTATGACGCTGGGTGGCCAGCCAATCATAGTAATGCCACAACCAAGAAGACTGTTGCATTACTGTGATTGGCTAATGCTGGGTGGGAGATCTGAATATTACAAGGCGAGTAGTGAAATACTCGCTATGTTCCGAGCACCGTGAGTACCGCATTTCTCGCCAAATACCGAATACTTGCGATTATACTCGCTCATCCCTACTCAGGATGCTATCTATTTTGTAAAGTGCCCCAGTGCCTCCTGCAGCAAAACAACCCAACAATAGGATGCTGCCACCCCCGTGTTTCACAATTGGGATGGTATTCTAAAGGTACCTTCACACACAGCAATATTGGTAGCCAATTACACTGGCAATTTGCTGGTTGCAGTGAAATCATGAACACATTGTTCTATTTTGTTGATGTGTACAAATGGAACAATGCATCCATGATTTCACTGCAACCAGCAAATTGCCAGTGAAATTGCCTAGCAATATTGCTGTGTGTGAAGGTACCTTTAAGGCCGCTTTACACGTCACGATATCGCAACGCAACTGCGATAAAAAGTCACGTGGTAGGGGCGTTGAAGTTGATATCGTTCTTGTGTTGTGTCGTGTAAATGGGCAACGCAACTCAAAAACGATGCAACTACCATATCGTTTGTGAATTGTGCATGCTCTTCAACCATGCAATATTGGCTTGACGATCTGGCAGGATCGTGCTGTGTGACAGTGCAACTACGATTTGGAGTGTAACTTCCCCTATTCACTACAATGTTAATTGGTCGTTCCCTGAGTTGCTCAGGCGCAGTGTGCAAGAGGACGTACGACATTGTTGTTGCGTTGCCTGGCGATATCTCCCTGTGTAACATCTCCTCTGCGATTTTGGACAAGTGCCAAAAACGTGCGCGCTCCCGTGAAGTTGTATGCAATATCGGAACGATATTGCAACGTGTAAAGCGGCCTTTAGGCTTCCAAGCTTCTCCCTTTGTCCTGCAAAGATAACGATGGTCACTTTTCGTCAGATCACAGGACATGTATCTGAAACTTTAGGTCTCTGTACCTGTGTGGACTTGCAAAAATGAATCTGGCATTTTTATATTTCTTTTGAAGTAATGGCTTATGTTAATACAGTACTCGTTTCACTGTGAATAATGACACAATCTTACCAGCTTAAGTCATCATCGTCACAAGGTCTGAAGGATGGACATTACCATCTTCTTTATACTTGCATATACAGTGATACCTCGGTTTTTGTTGACTGCAGTTATTGTCGGTTTATTTTTTCATCGATTTTTTTCAGTGAAAAATGTGTCTTGGTTTTTGTTGATGCCTCGGTTTTTAGCGTTTTTTGTCTGCACATCGATGCTAATTTTGCCATAAAAACGGACTTCTCTTCCAAAAAAGAAAATGTGCACCCGTCTTTCCCCCTCCTTGGCGTCTTACATACGCCAAAAAGAGCTTTTATAAAAATAAAATACCATATTACATTTTTTTTCTTTAAATTATATCTTTTATAGTAATTTCTGAGTGATTTCAGCATTAACCGCTATCTTTATTAACTATAAAATGTGGGATTTTTGTAGGTTTTTTTCAGTGTCTCGAACTAATTAATTCATTTTTCATTATTGCCTATGGAAATCGCTGCCTCGGTTTTCGTCGATTTCAGTTTTCATCGATAGTTTTCGAACAGATTATCGACAAAAACTGATGTATCACTGTAATTGTTTCCAACATTTGATGTGCTGGGTATGCCATGCTAATTCATGTTTTAATGATTCAATACGTCATCGCAATTTTTCTGGCACCGTGGCTGTGCCCATGCGATCGCAGCTGGCTCTACGGCACTTACCGAGATCTGACGCTTGCTACCAGGAGTGCTGCCCGCATCAGTCCAGGCAGTTTAACTCCCTAAATGCTGCGATTAATAGTGATCGCAATATTTAGGAGGCAGCGAGAGGAGCGTGCTTCTCTCCCAAGTGATCAGGACGCCCTTAACGTGATCATGGAGACTCAATCACTGCCATGGTAACCCAGAGTCATCACCATGATGACCCCCAAGTCACCTGACTAGGGACAGCCTTGCACACCATGTCGGAAGAATGTTATGCGGTGCAAACTGTTAGAGCTGCAAAACTAGAGTATTGCAATGAATTATATGTGTGATCAAACTAATAAAAGGTGATGTCCCATAAAGGGACTAAGTAAAAGAAGTTTAAAAAAAAGTTAATAAATGTAAAAGTATTCTTTAATAAAAAAAACAAAAAACGCAAAAAAAAATAAATAATACCAATGAATATGTATTTTTATGTAAAAAAAAATAAAGAAAAAAGTACACATAATTGGTATTGCCACATCCAGAATGACCCACTCTATAAAACTTTCACACTAGTTAACCCCTTAAGTGAACACTATAAAAAACATAAATAAAACGTGTAAAAAACACTAAACTTTTTCAACATTTTGCCAAAAAAAAGTGGAAGAGAACAATCAAAAAGACGAATAAAACGAACATTGATATTACTGGAAAGGTAATCTTGTCGCGCAAAAAAACAAGCCATCATACAGCTCCATAAACGGAGAAATAAAAAGGCTATAGCCCTTATAATACAACAAAGCAAAAACAATTATTTTTTCTATAGAATTATTTTGATGTTAAAGCGTCAAAACTTAAAAAAAATTATACATGTGGTATCGCTGTGTTCCTACTGACCCGAAGAATGCGTCTGTTCTATCATTTTTACAACAGGGTGAGCAAAGTAAGAAAAAAGAACAATTTCTAAATTCCTGTTTCTTCTTGAATCTGCCTCACAAAAAACAGAATAGAATGTGATAAAAGAAAACTATGTGGCCCAAAATTATGACTCATCCCACCAAAAATAAACTCTCACATGACTGTTGGAAGAAAAATGTAAAAAAATATAGCCTTCAAGACTTAAGGTGGGGTCACACGTGGCGATGTCGCCCGCGACATCGCCGAAAAGTGACGTAACAGCGATGTCGCGGGCGATAGCACAAGTGCGTCGCGCTGTGTGACAGCGCGACGCAACTGCAAATTATCGCTGGTTGCAGGTTGACAGGTTTATGAACATGTTCATAAACCTGTCAACCTGTGAACAGCGATTAGGCTGGATCGCGCCGTCTGACACTGTTGGCGGTGCTATCCAGCCTATATCGCAGCGTTGCTGAGGATCGCTCGCTGGGCTGAGCCCAGCCCAGCGAGCGATGGCTCCGCCCACATCGCCGCCGCGTCACCAGCAACGTCGTGCCGTGTGACAGCTGGCCTGCGATGTCGGAAGCGAGCGTGCACCTGCACATCGCTTCCGACATCGCCGGCCAGAATCGCCACGTGTGACCCCACCTTTAGTGATGTAAAAAACTTTTTAGTGTTATAGTAGCCAAACCTAAAAAATACTATATAAATCTGGTATCACTGTGATTGTACTGACATCATGAATAAAGCTGCTTAATCACTTAAACCGCAAGCTGAATTGCATAAAAATAGTAATGAAGTCAGTTGTTCAACTGCTGTTGATTGTATATTGTGCCTAACAAAGATCACAGTAGGGCTCGGCTCACTTTTTTCCTGCACTCTATGTTGAGCGTTTACATCGGTGAGTATGTGTAAATCACAGAAAAATGTGATTCAGACACAATTCCCAACAGAAAATTCACTGTAATGAGGGAGAGAGAATCACTTTGAACTTCCATTTAACCTGTGATCTGGTGGTGTCCACCCTTTTACGTGTATTGTTTGGCGTGCACAAAAGAGCAGTCAACCACAGTTATTTTCACCTTGTTAAAGAAGGACACAGCTGAACAGAGGGCAAAGTCCAGAGTAACTCTACTGCCTCATTAGTGAATGGATCTATCAGGGATTTCATTTGAATCACGTATTTGAGAGATGTAGCTGGAAATCTAATTGTATGTGCCTAGAATAGAAAATAGGATGAATGTGAACTGATTCAAAATGTTCGGTACCCGAACTGCCACCAATGGCATTCAACTCAACCTACAAAAAAAGTCCACACGAAGGTCAATCATCTGTTAATAGACATATAGGGGGCTTTCACATTACTGGTAGCACAAAGGCTCTGGAAAAGCGCTATGCCTCCTCGCCCCCCCAAAAAGAAAACCAGCAAACATGCCCTCCCAAATCTAAATGCTTCCATCGCTTCTGAACTCCACAATGTCTCAACCACAGTTAACATCCACATGTTTGGCACTGTTGTAGTGAGGGAGCACACCTAAATGATGGGTTGTGTTTCTCAAGAACCATGAGGTGGGCACATTGTATGAGCACCACAATCCACTGGGCACTACAAGGGCTTATTTTCAATTTCTTAAAATGCAACATTCTCTGCATACGACTCCATGGGTAATTTCCAGGGATAAAATTGTCACTATAGCAATGGGTTAACTCCCAGATGGGTGTAATTTCCACAATACTGACATTTGAAAGGGTTTTTGCTGTTCTGGCACTTAGGGCCTTGCAAATGGAATCTCCAAACTATTTTAGGAAAACCTGTGCTCCAAATATCAAATAACGCTCCTTCCCTCCTGAGTTCTCCACCACATATGGGGTATCAATGTACTCAAGAGAGATTGCACAACAAACTGTGGGGTCCAATTTCTCCTTTTATCCCTGGGAAAATGAAAATATTTGGTGCTAAAACAACATTTTTTGGGGAAAAAAAAAATCAAATTTTTTCATTTTCACATTTCTACATTGTAAAACTCTATGAATCATCTGAGCATTAAAGGCTCAACACACATCTATATAAATTTCTTGGAGGGTCTACTTTCCACAATGGGGTGGGTGACTTTCATTGTTTAGGTACGTCAATGGCTTACCAAAGGCAACATGACATCCGCAGACCATACCATCAAAATCTGCACTCACAAATATTACTTCTTCCCTTACAAGCCCTGGCATGCACCTAAACAGCGGTTTTCTACTATACTAAATATGGGGTATCAAAATACTCAGAAGAAATTGTTAAACAAATTTTGAGGTCCATTTTATTCTGTTATCCTTGTGAAAATGAAATATTTTTGGTTAAAGAACATTTTTGTGAAAAAAAAATACATTTTTATTTTCATGGCTCAATGTTATAAAATTCAGCACCTGGGAGTTCAAAGGCTCACCACACATCTAGATAAATTTCTTGGGGCATCTAGTTGCCAAAATGGGGTCATTTGTGAGCGTTTCCACTGGCTAGGCACATCAGCGGATCTCCAAACGCAACATGGTGTCAGCTAACGATTCCAACCAATCTTCCATTCAAAAAGTCAAGCGACACTCCTTCCCTTGCAAGTCCAGGTATGCGCCCAAACAGGTTGCAGTTTTTGGAATGGTGTTAGCTTTGGGTGTTTTCTGTCATGTAGGTCACTCAAAGTCACTTCAAATGTGATGTGGTCACTAAAAAATGGTTTTGTAAATTTGGTTGGAAAAATGAGAAACTGGTGATAAACTTTCAACCCTCCTAACTTCCCGACTAAAAAAAAATTTTCTTTTTAAATTTGTGGTGATGTAAAATACACATTTGTGAAATGTTATTTATGAACTATTTTGCATAATATAACTTTTGGTTTAACGGTATACAGTTCAAAAATCCAAAAATTGCAAAATGAGCAACATTTTCACCAAATTTCTATTTTGTTCACAAATAAACACAAAAAATATTGTCCTAAATTCACCACTATCATGAAGCCTAATGTGTCCTGGAAATATTTTCTTGGAATCACTGGGATCCGTTAAAGTGTTCCCGTTATTACCTCATAAAAGACCACTAGTCAGAATTGAAAAAAATGGCCTGGTCACTAACATGAAAACCGGCTGGGTGCTAAAAAGGTTACATAAAAAAATTATTAAAAATATGAAAATTCAAATTGCCTCCCCTTTCCTCTTTTAAAAATATAGGAAATAAATGTAATATAAAGATAATTGGTATCGCAACCTTCATAAAGGTTACCTCTATAAAAATATCATATGAATTAACCTGACCAGTGACCACTGTAAAGCAGAGATCTCAACTCCAGGCCTCGAGGGCCACCAACAGTGCAGGTTTTCAGGATTTCCTTAGTATTGCACAGGTTATAATTGAATCACCTGCTCTGGTGATGATTCCAGTCCTTGTGCAGTGCTAAGGAAATCCTGAAAACCTGCAATGTTAATGGCCCTTGAGGCCTGGAGTTTAAGATCCCTGTTGTAAAGAGAAGAGGAATCAATTGGTTTTGTTAGTTATCTCAATTTCCTAAAAAAAAAAAATTGCAATGCAAAAAATCTATTTTAATAGTATTAACAAAAATTTTCACCACGTAAAAAGTAAAAAAATGCATGTTTGATATTTCCATAATCAGACTGCCCATGAATATCTTATTTCCAATTTACAATGAATAGCATGCTGTAAAATCAAGACCCAAAAACAATGGTGGAATTGCATTCTCTTCATCATTTCATCCTGCCACGCTTGACATTATTCTCCAATTGTTAAGTAAAATGGTAGAATGAATGGTGACACTAGTTGGAGATGCATATCTATTATATAATCACGAATGGGTTTTTTGCCCCTTTTGAGACCGCTCTCGCTGCGAGTCAGCGTGGTCATGTGGATACGAACGAAGCATTGGCCGCGCAGCGGGCATGGCGAGTCGCCTTAGCAGCGCGAAGCATTGGCCGCGAAGCGGCCATTGCGAGTCAGAGACTCGCTCTGCTAGAATCCCGATGCATTGTGCATCGGGCACCCATCTAGTAAATATATATTTACACATGATTATAATGTACGCTCTATCTCAAACGGACAATGAAGAGATCCCAGTGTATATAACTTTGGCACTACAATAGTATCTATATAATAGATGGAACCTCTAATCAGGTCCACTGAGAAAAGTCCGACATGAACGTCAACATTTATGTAATAACCCAATTTCTTCTGGCATGTGGAAAAGAAGAGATTGATATCTTTAATACATTTGTTTGTACTAAGAATAAAGTCTTGACAAAGAAAAAGATTATTTCGGTCCCTTTGAAGATGCTCTCCTGGTTCTCTTGCTACTCTCGAAAGATCTGTGTACCCAAAAAGTAACAGTGAAACTTGTTAATGAGTACTGGCCATAGAGATTAGGAAGACTGCTCTTCTGGAAGAAGTGAAAGGCGAAATGTCAAACAATGATTTGATATAATAAAAAGTAGAACTGGCTAAGAGCAACTGTAAAGTTTAGAAAGTTATTGGCAAAGAAAAACATTAGCTGAAGGATTTTATTAGTGGTTGCTAAATGCTCTATCTGGTCATTATACCAATAAATTCAAAGAGATAATTGCACATCTAAGATCATCTACTACACCATGTTCAAATTATTACGCAAATTAGTTTTAAGCGTCATAGGTTTTTGGCTTTTTTTTCTTCAATTAAACCCATTGATGGTATTGTGTCTCAGGGATCTTTGGATCATTGAAATCAATCTCAGATACCTGTGATAATTAGTTTGGCAGGTGAGTCCAATAAAAGGAAAACTGGGTGTTCCACAATATTGAGCAGGCCACAGTTATCAAGTAACATGGGAAAGAAAAAGGATGTCTCTGCTGCCGAAAAGCAACAAATAGTGGAATGCCTTGGACAAGGGATGAAAACATTTGATATTGCACGAAAACTTTAGCGTGATCATCGTATTGTGAAGAGATTTGTAGCTGATTCTGAGCACAGATGTGTTTGTGCAGATAAAGGCAGAATGAGGAAGGTTTCTGCCAGGCAAGTTCATCAGATGAAGAGAGCAGCTGCTAAAAAGGCCTTACAAACCAGCAAACAGATATTTAAAGCTGCTGGTGCCTCTGGTGTCCCTCGAACCTCAAGGTGTAGGATCCTTAAAAAGGCTTGCTGCGGTGCATAAACCTACTATTTATGCGACCCCTAAACAGTGCTCACAAGCAGAAATGGTTGCAGTGGCCCAGACATCCATGAAGACTAATTTTCAAACAGTCTTGTTTACTGATGAGTGCTGAGCACCCTTGATGGTCCAGATGGATGGAGTAGTGGATGGTTGGTGGCCACCATGTCCCAACAAGGCTGCGACATCAGCAAGGAGGTGGAGGAGTCATGTTTAGGCCGGAATTATTGGGAAACAGCTGGTAGGTCCATTAAGGTTCCTGAAGGTGTGAAAATGACCTCTGAAAGTATATAGAGTTTCTGACTGAGAACTTTCTTCCATGGTACAAAATGCAAAAACGTGCCTTCAGGAGCAAGTTCATCTTCATGCATGACAATGCACCATCTCATGCTGCAAAGAATACCTCTGTGTCATTGGCTGCTATGGGCATAAAAGGAGATAAACTTATGGTGTGGCCATCATCTTCCCCTGTGACCTCATCCCTATAGAGAACCCTTGGAGTATAATCAAGTAAAAGATCTATGAGGGTGGGAGGCAGTTCACATCAAAATAGCAGCTCTGGGAGGCTATTCTGACATCATGCAAAGAAATATAAGCAGAAACTCTCCAGAAAATCACAAGTTCAATGGATGCAAGAATTGTGAAGGTGATATAAAAGAAGGGTTCCTATGTTAACATGTAACTTGGCCTGTTAGGATGTTTTGGAGTTAAATAGCTTTTTATTTCAGTGAATGCGACCTTCTAATGCTGCAAATTCAACAAATGAGCATTTTCAGTTCTTTCAAACATATCAAATGTTTTAGAAACTTTACTGTGTCTAATAATTTAGAACAGTGCATTTAGAGTTTTCTTTAATTTTGAAGATTATACTGTTATCATTGGGAGGTTTCTTCAATAAAATTCGATGTATACTCTAACGGGTGATGACTTTTATTACACTGACTGTCATTTGCACCGACCAGTTAGGAAAGTCAGAGAAAAAGAACATTTGCATAATAATTTGGAACATGATGTAAACATGATTACCAAGATTAACAAAAATTGTTTTGATTCCATAAAACTGTAAAAGAGAACATCTTCTGTTTTGTACCAATCGCGAGCAAGTAACTAGAGCACATGTAATAAGAGGCAAAATAAGAAATATTTTACCATCAGATCTATTTGTATATTATTTTATTATTGTAAAATAATATACAAATAGTATATTTGTACTGACAGTATTAAAGCACCACTCCAGTGGGCTCTTTTTCAGTGCTAGAGTAGAACTTTCAATCAAAGGTTTCTGCTCCTAGTAATACTGTATATACTCGTTCTGACACATTCTCTAGTCCCATGGCATAATTTTGTGACCGCAACATCTGACAGGCTGGAAGTCAGAAGTTACATCACAAGCTCTCGATGCAAGTCTATGAGAGTCAGAACAAGGACAGAATGAGGCTCTTATAGTCTTGCATTGAAGAGTGATCTCCGGCTTACTTCATGGAACACTTGAGCAGCCAGCAGGTCACAAACTGCAGATGACAGACCAGAGCGGCCAGGGCCGGTTTTAGGCAAAGTGGGGCCCTGGGCAAAAGGTTAAAGTGGGGCCCTAAATGCTCACATATTGCACCGTCACACTCAGACATTCAGGTTACATTTACAAGCGCTGAATTCAGACTGGTGAATGAGCGCGATCTATAATATTCACATCATTCAGCGCTTGTTTCCGGCCTTTTTACACAGGATGATGAAGAATGATGGGTGCAGAGCAATCACCAGTAGAGCAATCTGTCCTCTACAGATTCATGTTATTGGCAGCTTTTCTGCAGTTTGCAGCTGGCGATGTGCTGTCGAGAGCAAGGATTTCTGTTCCTCCATAAACAATCCAATCACCTGATGATGAGCCGCATTTTGCTCATTTGTTGGGCGATTGCCGACCTGTTTACACCTAGGAACTCTCGTCTGTGCTGCTGGGATTTATAAATGTAGATGTTACATACACACAACACACAGTATGTGACACAAATGGCGGGTTTACACGTTGCGATATCGTAGTACGATTTCAATCAAAAGTCACGTGGTTCAATCGTTGGAGCGGACATCGTCCCTGCGTTGTATGGTGTGAACGTCCAATACGATGCAGGAACGATGTCAATGCGATATCGGGGATTGAATGAGCATGCTATTCAATGCTCCGATATTGCATTGCGATTGAAGCCGGATCGTGCTGTGTAAACGCCCAACTACGATGCGATTTGAAACGTCACTCCCATGTTAAAGGATCGTTCCTGGGTTGGGGGGCGTAGACATCGCAAGGACGTTGTATTCCGATATCGCAGCGTGTAAACATCCAATGCGATGCGGGAGAAACGTGCACTAAATGCGCGCTCCCGCGCCATTGAGTTGCGATATCGCAACGATATTGAAGCGTGTAAACCCACCAAAACACTATATATTACACCTATACACCGAGCACACACACATAGACATACACTGTATGTGACACAAACACTATATATTACACGTATACACTGAGCAGACACACAGACACACACGTATACACCTAGCACACACACACAGACACACACATCCATTCCCATCATTGTCTGTGTCATACAGGACGGCTCCAGGGAGAGTCGCTCTTTATAACCTCTTATCCTCTGACCAAGAGATGGGATTGTGAACTCAGGACTCCTTATATTGATTAAAAATTACCTACAAGTGTTTAATTAAATAGGTTTTACAAACTGGAGAGTCAGTAAGGAGAATGTTTCCCACCTACACTGCCCTCCTCCTCCATCAGCCACTTCCCCCCCATAACTGAAGACCAACTCTCCTCCCTCCTGTCAAAATCACACCTCACCACCAGCACCCACGACCCGCTCCCATCCCACCTCATTCCCAACCACACCTCCATTTTCATCCCAGCCCTCACCCACCTCTTTAACCTTTCACTTAGCACTGGTACCTTCCCCTCGGCCTTCAAACACGCCCTAATCACGCCCATCCTAAAAAAACCCTCACTTGACCCTACCTCTGTCTCTAACTATCGCCCCATATCTCTTCTCCCATTCGCCTCTAAGCTACTTGAACAACACGTCCACTCCGAACTGTCCTCTCACCTCTCCTCGTGCTCCCACTTCGACCGCCTACAGTCCGGCTTTCGACCCCTCCATTCCACCGAAACAGCCCTGACCAAAGTCACCAACGACCTACTGACCGCCAAGAACAAACACCACTACTCCATCCTGCTACTCCTTGACCTGTCTGCCGCCTTCGACACGGTTGACCACTCCCTTCTTCTCCGGATCCTGGAATCCCTTGGCATCACCCACCTTGCCCTCTCCTGGATCTCCTCATACCTAGCAGATCGGACCTTCAGCGTCTCCCACTCCCACACCTCCTCCTCACCCTACCCCCTTTCTGTCGGAGTCCCCCAAGGTTCCGTCCTGGGACCCCTACTTTTCTCCATTTACACTCTCGGCCTAGGGCAACTCATCGAGTCCCATGGCCTCCAGTACCACCTCTACGCCGATGACACCCAAATCTACCTGTCCGGCCCTGACATCACCTCCCTACTCTCGAAAATCCCTCAATGCCTTTCCGCCATCTCATCCTTCTTCTCTGCTCGCTTCCTTAAACTCAACATGGACAAAACTGAATTCATAGTCTTCCCCCCAAGAAATTCCACCCCACCTCCCAACCTATCCATCTGCATCAACAACTGCGCCCTCTCCCCAGTCCCCCAAGCCAAGTGCCTCGGGGTAATCCTTGACTCCTCCCTATCCTTCAAACCCCACATCGAGGCCCTCACCACATCCCTCCGGCTCCAGCTCAAGAACATCTCACGGATCCGCTCCTTCCTCACCCACGACACCGCTAAAACACTCATCCATGCTCTTATCATCTCCCGCCTTGACTACTGCAACCTCCTTCTCAATGGCCTCCCGGCTAACTCCCTCACACCTCTCCAGTCTATCCTCAACTCCGCTGCCCGACTCATCTATATGTCCTCCCGCTACTCCCCTGTCTCCCCCCTCTGCCAAGCCCTTCACTGGCTCCCCGTCTCCAAGAGATCCCAATTCAAAACACTAACCATGACCTACAAAGCCATACACAACCTGGCCCCACCATACATCTCCGACCTGGTCTCCCGATACCTACCCTCACGCAACCTCCGCTCCTCCCAAGAACTCCTCCTCTGCTCCCCCCTCATCACCTCTTCACACAACCGAGTCCAGGACTTCTCCCGGGCATCTGCCTTACTCTGGAACTCCCTACCCGAACACGTCAGACACTCTCCTACCCTGAGTAACTTCAAGTGTCACCTGAAGACTCACCTGTTCCGTCAAGCCTACAACCTGCCATGAGACCCAGGCGAACGCCCCATACCTGACATTCCCCCATCCTACTGTATCCTAACCCACCCCTCATAGACTGTGAGCCCTCGTGGACAGGGTCCCTGCCCCTCCTGTACCTGTACGTCCTGATCGCCTAGATTTAGTGTACTTGTTCTTGTCTCCCTCATCCTCATGTAAAGCGCCATGGAACCCAATGGCGCTATATAAATAAATAATAATAATAATAATAATAATAGGATCATCTACTTAAATGTCATCTTTAACAAAATTCTGCTATATTCTTCATATTATAAAAAAAATACATTTGAATTAAGCCCCATCCTGTTGTTCTGGGGTCACTAGTGGGAATATTGATCTTAAAGGAGTTGTCCAGAATTCTATAAACATGACTGATTTCTTTCAAAAACAGCACCACCCCTGTCTACAGGTTGTATGTGATATTGCAGCTCAGCTTAATTGAAGGGAATGGACCTATGCTGTAATACCACATGCCACCTGTACACAGGGGGGTGCTGTTTTTGAAAGAATGTAGTAAAGTTTTATTAATCCTGGACATCCCCTTTAATGCCTTGTAAGTTCTGCTTGATAACTGGCTACAAATGTAGGAATTAAAGAGGTCCCCTAACTCTAATTACTCCCATCATGAACATGTGAAGATTGAAGCCTGCGGGGGCGCTCCTGCTGCTATTATATGGCAATTACAAGGATTTTATAACTTTTATCACTGAGCGATTTTTCGTTTTTATTTTTACCTCCGCTTCTTCCAAGAGCCAGAGCTTTTTTATTTCTCCTTCCACATAGCCATATGAGGGCTTATTTTTTGCGGGATCAGTTGTACTTTTGATTGACATCATTCATTCTACCACAAAATGTACTGGAGAATGAGAACGAAATTCCAAATGCTTTGAAATTGCAAATAAAAGTGCAAAAAAAGTGCAATTCCACAATTTTTTTTAGTTTTTTATTCATCATGTTAACTATATGGTAAAAGTGACTTCATAAGTTGATTATCTAGGCCAGAATATTTCAATCATAAAAAAAAAACAGAAAATTTGTAAAAAAAAAAAAAAAATTAAAATAAATTTGCTTTATTTGCCATTTTCCGAGACCCATGAGGTTTTAATTTTTGAAGATACAGGGCTATGTGAGGGCTCACTTTATGTGCCCTGAGCTGACATTTTTACTGATACCATTTTGAGTCAGATACAACATTTTGATCGCCTTTTATTGCACTGTATTGTAACAACGTAGTGGCCCAAAAAACATAATTCAGGCGTTTTTATTTTTATTTCCATTACGCCATTTACCAATTGGATTCATTTACTTCATATATTGATAGCTCAGATTCTTACGAACGTAGCGATACCAAATATGTGTATTTTTTTATTTTTTTACTGTTTTATTGCTATTTTCAGTTCAGCTCCTTTGGGGGCCCCTAAGAGAGTGGGGGCCCTAGGCAACTGCCCAGTCTGCCCCCCCCCTAACGCCGGCCCTGAGAGCGGCATTGATAGAAGATTAAGACTGGTGAGTATAAGACCGGAGGCAGATTTAAAGAATCACTCCATTGGTAAAATAAAATAAAAAATGATGGAATGAGGCTTTAAAGGGGTTTTCCCATGAACCAAGTTATTTTCAAAGTTGACTTTAGTCAATAGATCTTGTAATAATAATAATTTCCACAATTGGCTGTGTTTTAAAAAATGTTCTTGTGCTGAAATAATCATATATATCTGCCCTGCTATATATTGGCCGTGTCTGACTGTACAAGGACATAGTCTGATCTTACCACATCTCCTAGGCAGAGGAGGATGCAAAAGAGTATATAGATAGCACAGGATCAGATCACAGGTGAATCTTTTTGTGGGGTAAAAAAATGTAACTGTTTTAAAAAAGTTTTACCTCAAAGAAAGAATTATCTATATATATAATTGCGAGTTGGGTCATCCAGTTCTGTCTGGATGTCCGCCTGTGTCACTTCCGCCTACTATATTAGCACAACCAAGTGATGGTATGGTAATATGCCGAGGGAGGATAACAGAAACCCGAACACACACGCCACCTGGTCCACGCTCCCGCCCTTCCGCCCACCGCTCCCCCGCTCCATGCTCCAGTCCACACTCTCGCTCATCCCAGCATTCTTCTTCTTGCATTCTGAAATTCAAAGGCTGCAGGGGCGGAGTTAACAGAGGGGGAATCATAATGGGCGTGACCAAGGACACGCCCACCACATCAGGGCAGTGTGCTCAATCAGGCCTATTATGACGCCCCCTATGTTAATTCCGCCCCCACCGCATCCATTGACTTTCCGATGTCTATCTCGCAAGAAGAATGCAGGGGTGATCGGGACGTAAGTATGCTCCATCCCGCTGCTCACACCCTACTGCCCCCACTCACCCTACACTGCCCCCACTCACCCCCAATGGCCCCCACTCATCCCCAACTTCCTCCACTCACCCCACACAGTCCCTGCTCACCCCATCACTCCCCGCATGCCCCCACTCACCCCACACTGCTCCTGCTCACCCCCTGCATGTCCCAACTCAGCCCACGCAGTCCCTGCTCACCCCTCTCAACCCTCACATGCCATAACTCACCCTACACTGCCCCTGCTCACCTCCCAATGCCCTCACTCCCCCCACACCTCCCCTGCTCACCCCTCTCACCCATCCACATGCCCCCACTCGCCTCACACTGCCCCTGCTAATCCCTCTTACCCCCACAGGCCCCCACTCACCGCACACTGCCCCTGCTCAACCCTCTTACCCCCACATGCCCCCATTCACCCCACACTGCCCCTGTTCACCCCTCTCAACCCCCTCATGCCCCCACTCACCTCCCAATGCCCCCACTCACCTCACACCCACTCAGCCCCCACTCGGCCCCCACTCAGCACCCACTCACACTCACCCTGCTCAGCACCCACTCACACCCACTCAGCTCACACACTCACCCCCACTCAGCACACACTCACACCTGCTCAGCACCCACTCACCCCTCTCAGCACCCACTCACCCCCACTCAGCACCTATTCACCCCCATCAGGCCGAACTCACCATTGCTCAGCTTCCACTCACCCCTGCTCAGCACACACTCACACTCTTAAGCCTGCACTCAGCCCCACACTCAGCACAGCTACTCACCCCCTCTCAGCACACCTACTCACCCCTGCTCAGTACTCACTCACTTCAGCTCAGCACACACTCACCTCTGCTGAACACACACTCACCCCCCTCAGGCCACACTCATCCCATTACACCCTGAAATGCCCACTCACATCCCACAACACCTGCTCACCCCTCCTCAGCACCCACTCACCTCCGCTCAGCACCTACTTAACCCTGCGCAGCACACATTCATCCCAGCTCAACACACACTCAACCTCTCAGGCCACACTCATCCCTGCTCAGCACCCACTTACACCCCTCAACACCTACTCACACCTGCTCAGCACCCACTCACCCCCCACTCAGCACCCACTAACCCTCACTCTCAGGCCACATACACCTCAGCCCACCTCAGCCCTGGCTCACCTTAGCCCACCTCAAACCCCACTCACCTCAGCCCGCCCTCACCTCAGCCCACCACAACCCCGCTCACCACTCAGCCCACTCACCCCTCAGCTCACTCTGCCTGCAGCCCATTCACCCCACAGCCCTATGACTGAGGATCTGTGTCAGTTCCTCTTACCGCCATAATCTTCCTCATGCCACCTCCACATGAGAGCCAGCAAAGGAGGGGCAGAAAATGACCATGGGGAGGGGAGAGTTAGGGGGAAAAAATAGTTGACAGTAGAGAGCCCAGGGGGAGAGATGGCTGACACCCCCATCACCACAAAGCCCACCCCCATCATGATGTCACCACCCACCCAATGGGACAGCATCGGGCTGCCATCTAGTTTGTGATATTGTGCTGTAATTTCTGTACACACTCTTCCTTCCTCCTCAGCCTAGGAGCTGTGGTATGATCAGACCATATCACTGTACAGTCAGACACTGTCATTGCATAGTACATAGCAGGACACATATATAAGATTATCTCAGCACAGGACATACATTTTTAAACACCTCCAATTGTGGAAATTATTAGAGGATATGGTGTCGGATAGAGGACAGGCCTCTCTTGGTTAGCCTGTCAGCTGCCCCCAAGCCACAGGGCCTGTTGGTGTTCCCCAAGTTGCTCTCATCTCTCCTAGAGAGGGTGGTTGTCACCTAACTCCTCCATCGTCTCCTCCAGCAGTGGCCATGATGGAGTGTGCTGAGAAGCATGTGGTGGCAGAGCATGCCCCTGGAGAAGTAGCCCCTGCGTCCCATGAAAACAGTTTGGCAGTGGAGTACCATCAGCAACAGTGATCTTCATCCACAGAACTTCTGAGAAAGCTGGAAGAGAGTATTTGCACCAAGTGCAGTGCATTTTCCAAAAAAGAGTATGTTGGTGGATGACTGCTCTGTCCTTTAGTTGGCATTTTGTCCGGAGAAGGATTTTTTTAGTTGTTTTCAGTTCTTCGCACAGCGAGGCCTGTTTTTTGTTAACTTTATTTTTTCCCTTCCCAAGTTTATACTGTGGCCACTGGGCCTTACAACAATATGATAAGTTCATGTTCACAGATAACATCACCATATGCTGTGAGAGCAGGCATGTGTGAGAGTGTGACAAGTGGTGCCATCACAAACATTACTGCAGTTCAGTCTCGAGGGGTCACACAGGGGCTATCCCATAAGTTTAAACTGTGCTGCAGTCCCTGCTATCACTGTTCCTCACACACGCTGTCTCACAATACTGGCAAGGTAAACCTGCAATATCTCACGCGATATCAGGGCTCTCACGAGACAGCTAGGGTTATGAGCACTGGCACCACTGAGGTTATCTCAGGTCACACAGCAGGTTTTCAGGGAAGTCATGAGGATGTCTGAGGTTCATGAATCTTGAGCAGGCCTTGAAGCATGGTGACAGTGGCACTGAAGCTTGTTAAATAATAGTATAGTAAGATAATGTCTGTGTCAAAACAGCAGGGCTCCACTGTAAAATGGTTTGAGCTGTGTCTGACAGCTTTTGTGCCCCTTTGAAGGTGTTTTCTAGGCCCTTGATTTTGCCTCCCATTGATTTGAAAGTGGTTCAGAAGTTCGGCTAAAAATTTGTCAAACATTTGCCCGTTCAGTGAACCAAATCAAATTCAAACTTCAAAAGGTTCGCTTATCTCCAGCTTTGAGCATGCCTCCCAACTGCCATGGTAATACATCAGTTCCTGGCTCTAGAGATTGACAACATACAAAAGGTTAACAATAGCAGGCATCACTCAACTACAGCAATAGTTGGTAGACACAAATGCCTTCTATTTAATTTAGACAGCATCTAGCACATATAAATCTCCTGAGCCCATTCCACACACCCCGAACTGCTCCATGATGGATATTTCTAGTACTATGGCATCATGAGGTTAAAATAACAAAAAAAAAATAACATTTGCATATACAGTATATTAGCAAACACAAGATGTTATTATTAAGTAAACAAGAAACCTGGGCACTAGATTTGTTAGGGCTCAAACCAGCTTTTAACCAAGGGTGTTGCTCAAATCATGTCCATTTAGAAATGCAATCCATGGGTAGAAAAGAAAAAATGATGGCACTCACCCTGGTTGTTGTTCCCATGCAATTTCTTTATTCCATGCAATGGAGTGGGTTACATGCAGTTAGGGAGGGAGGGGGTGCGGTGGAGGACGACAGGCACACCATTTGCCTTACTCAGGCTTCTACGGGTCCAATGAGTAGGGCAAAACGGTACAAGTGTCGTCCTCCACCGCACCCTCTCCCTCCCTAACTGCATGTAATCCACTCCATTGCATGGAATAAATAAATTGCACGTAAACAACAACCAGGGTGAGTGCCATCATTTTTTCTTTTCTACCCATGGACAAGATGTTATTATATTTTAGTTTTTATGTGTTTTTTGCTTTGCAGTCATGACAAACATGAGCAGTTTAATTGGGTTGTCAATTATATCAATGAGTTTGCAATATTTCCAATTTTTTTTTGTTTGTGTTTTTTTTGTTGTCCTCTCAACTTTTATTTGTTTTCCATAATTTGGTCCAGTTATTCTAGTTTTATTTTTTAGGTATGCCCTATTATAGGAGGTTCAACAGTTGGATTCTGTGATGTTAAAGTGTAACTGCCATTTAAATTTTTATTTCATAATAATGTAGAGCAAGAGATTTTAATTAAATTTCAAATATACTTTATAAGTAAAATCTGGTGGAAAACCATTAATAAACCTTCCACATGGTGTCCCCTCTAGACTGTGTCTGAAGCAGACATGTGTTCATTCTCAGTCAGATCCGTCTTCACACTGAATATGGCCACATAAACATATAAGGGCGATAGGGTGCGGCCTACAGTGTGCGAGCTCCTCACTGCAGCTGATGAGGTGACAATGTATCAGATTACCTCAGGCTACACCACAGTGCTGAGCAATGTCAGAATGCAAACTCTTCTGGACTTGGCACAAGCCACTCAGATCTGTCATCTGGATCCTTCTCTGCTGGATCTCCACACAGCTTAAGCTGGTTTCACACTGCAGTTTTTTTCCCTGATCAGGGTTCATCAGATTTGTGTGCCAAAACCAGGAGTGAAACTTGCAGAGAAAAACTATAATTGAAAGATTGACACTTGTTCTGAGTTTTAGAGACACTCCTGGTTTTGGCACACAAAACCTGATGAACCCTGATCAGGGAAAAACCTGCAGTGTGAAACCAGCCTTAGGATCTATCTTGCCCTTTCTCTGCCGTCACATAGCTCACCCACACAAACCTAAAATGCAGTGTTAAAAAGTGCACAAAAAAGTTGAGAAAATAAATCATATGGCACAAAAAAGCATTATCTTAGCTGCTATGTGACCCATCATTTACAACCAAGGGAAGCATTATATTTTTTCAACGAAATGAGATTTACACTTTAAAAGACCACTCTTTTTCCACTTGATGATTTTTGGTGTTTCTCCAGAACAAACCAATGTAACCTGCAGCAAGAGCTTTTATAGTCTCATAGGCATATGAAGCCATCCTTCCATTTACATTATGTGCTACTCTATCTGGTGGTGCAGAAATTAGGATCTGAATTTGTCCATGACCACAACATTAATTTAAGTTGTGTTAAACATAGCTTTCCTACCCACACCATTAGCATCTTCCTTGCTTCAGTCTCTTAATTCATCACTGTCTCAAAGATTGAATGCAGCAAAGAGGGACTGGCCAAGTGTGAAAGAATAGTCATTTTGTAATGGTGCCAAACTATTGTATTATTTTGTTGTAAAGGTTTCCTTTTGTCTCTGTAGAGTAACAGTGACACTAAGTGAAATAAATGTTATTGGAGTTCTTTATCAAACAATTACTTAATGTATTCAGATGAGGTGCCTCATTACTACAAGGGCATTGAGGTCTATTTCACAACATATGCCACATATTATTTCTCAAACTGACTTTTACTGTATTTAAGCTCTTTAGGAATAAAGCCAACAAGGCGAAACAATTTGTGAAATGCTTAACAGCAATGATATATTAATGTAATAAGGTATGGCTATTATTTTGAAATTTCACTTAGTGCAGATCTGTTAAACAGGTTTGTCAATCTAGGCTATTATTCTGCCCGTGGGCAATAAGCCTCATTCCTTATATCAAGCAGAAAGAATTATATTTCTCCAATGAAAATAAGGACAAACGGCAACAATCCAGATCTGGGCAAACTGATTCTTTGACTCCTTGTAGTGAAAGCTCACAACATCTGATCAAATCTGTCAAATACCAATAATCAAATATTAGCACTTTCTAGCAATAAAAAAACAATAAAATAGTGAAAACACACAAAAAAATACAATAGAAGGTAAAATAACAAAAATATCCTAAACATCAAATTCAGAGAGGTTATATATATAGGATTATCGTTGAACATTTTAATGCAAAATTAATATTCAAGGTGTTGGACTAACCATCATCATATTCAAACTTTGAAACAGATTTTGGAAAACTCACTACTTTTACTACTTTGGATAATGCCTAATTAGTACATAATGTTAAACCCTTTCCAAGGAACATCTTATTTTATGTTCAATATGTTTTTATTGAAGAAAAGAAAACAGAAATACATTCCGTATCATAACTCTGTGTCCGGTTAACAATAAACACTTTATAGACTGTATAAGATGGGTGTATATCAATTAGGCCAACATGGCGAATTATACATCCATTTACCAAATTACTCTGGGTAAATTGGGCCAATAGTCAACAAAAAACAGTAAAATACAAAAATCTATAAGAGAAAAGAAAAAGAAAAACATAAATCCAGTGAAGTACATCAAAGTATTCGTTGCTTAAAAATAAGTAAGATTTCTACCGGTATGCCGGACTATTACAAAACAGCAATCGTAGAAAAGAATTGACAAATGAAATAGCAGCACACCACCACATTTAGAATATAGAAATCATAAAGTTTTTATTTAGAACGGAACGACAAAAAGTTAAAAGCAGTTAAAACACATATACGGACCACTGTCCACAAGGAAAAGGGGTCCCTGTAATTCTCATATATATCACAAACCAGTGTACCGTAAATGCAAACAATAGATGCAACAATGACCAAAATGTGCAAACAATTGTAAATGCAATTGTAGTTGTTATATAAACAGTCCCCTATGTATCAGGACTAGTCAAAACATGACATCCATAAAACTATGGAAATTGCATTATTATGGATACATAACAGCCTGGTAAAGGTATCCCCTGAGCAAGGCACCATCAACCTGAATCATATGTGGGTCACACAAAGGAGCACACAGCTGGGTGTATAATAACCCCCAGGCGGGACCGGCCCATAAGTCTGCTGTATATAAAGATCATGAGTAAAGAGATCCAAGGGAATGAAGCTGAATCTCACCAGTAAGCCGTCCTTCCACTGTGTGCCCGCAGATTGTAAATCATGAGTCACCTCTGGCCCCCATGTGTGTGGCCAGAGCGGGATAGAGAGGTACGCCGTCAGGGGTCGTGGTGTGTGGGAGACAGGGAGCCCGGGTCCCACGCGTATCGCCGCTATGGAGCGGCTTCGTCAGGGAGGCGTGGTTTACATCCGGCGTTCCGCCCTTATATATCATTACCAATCAAGCGGCTGTGTCGGCCGCATTGTGTGTAGCCATGGCAACTTGGGAAAGCCGGAAGTGACGTTCCGGGAGTACTCTGAGCCATGTATTACGCTTCCAAAGATGTGTACCTGGTAATCTAAAAAAATGATGAAAAAGGGGAGAGAAGCTGTGAGAAATCACAAAGGAAATCATGCAAATGAGACATAATGTGGACTCAAATAAGGAAACTCCGGTAAATCCAGAGTTTCCAGTGACATTATGATACTCAATCATACATGTAAAATGTATTAGTTGTAACGCTCGGCATATTAGATGTAGAGGCCATAACCAAAAAATATATATAAAGAAATCCATGAATATGTTGTTAATCATATATGCATAATTCTATCAAAGAACACAAATATGTAGATCATTTCATTATATGTATCAATTAAAAATATAGGTAATCTATGATGTAGACATGGTTTATCACCCCAAAAGGACCTGTAAAAAAGAGGGTACTTATCCGGGTGCGTGTATGGGGACTCAAATTTGAAAAGAATCCCGTTTGTTTGAGCCATGATGGGTCAGTTCTGACCCGGCGTACCCTAAGGACGAACGTCCTCACGGTACGTCAAACCGGTATGACTCGATGTTCACTTCTCCATCAAAAATGTGGTTATGCATATACCACAAGTTTAATCAATTGCCTATGAGAAAAAATTTTTTTTTTTTTTTGGTTGTAAATGATCATGATCCAACAAAATATAATATACAACATATTTGGTGTATTTACCAACTACAAAGCAGGACATACCTCGCATGTATGCCTGATTATCATACCTGGAGCGCATACATGTCTATGGGTAGGGTGGGATGATGCCGAGAACCCCTCCTTATATATCCTAAAGATCTGTATCTTGAATGAGAACTCTCATTCAAGCAAGGATAGAAGGGTTTTGACAAATATGGTTATTTGGATTATGCATAAAAGATGTCGGGTGCAACCCTTGACATGTTGTGTAAAGGACCAATACCAACACACATAACCAAGGGCTGAAATTCCTAAGGAAAGGGGGGGGAGGGGGGGGGGGGGGGGGGGGAAAAAGGGGGGGGGGGGGGGGGGGGGGAGAGGAGGGGAAGGGGGAGGGGAGGAAGGAGGGGAGGTTTTTGTGGGGGTTTTTTGGAAACAAAAAGAAAATATAATATGATGCTTCAAATCAAAGTCCAGTCCGGTGTTATTCTCCTCTTGAATAAAAGGTGCTCCAGTGCCAGGATGGTATTGTAGGTCATAAGAACGGGAAGTGTGGGGATGATGGAATTCTCTTTAAGAAGTCCGTCAAAGAATCCGTGTGTAGAGACGATAATCATCCAATCCAAGGTCTGGAAATAGAGAAAAGAGTAAAGGGAGATTTGGAGGAAGAGATGGGGAGAAAAGAAAACCAAATGTTTGTAGTTATGATGAAAACAACGGCATATAGGGGAAAACCACAGGAGTAACCTTGTTATCATGTCCCCAAAAAGCCGGAAAATAGAAGTTCCTCATTGATTCCTGAGGGAGAAGTCGAGTTAAGATGGTAAATCCATCTCGACTCCAATCTCAAAAGAGGTTTCTTCTTGTCCCCTCCCCTGATGTTGTCTGTGAGTCTCTCCAGCCCAACCACTTTAGTCCCCGATAGTCGACCTTGATGTTTAGTCAGATAGTGAGAAGCCACAGAGGTTAAAGTGATACCCTTCTCAAAATGGTCAGCAGCTAACTGAATCGTTGATATATGTTTTTGTATACGTTTTCGTAGCTCCTGTCCAGTCATCCCGACATATAGTTTATTGCATGGACAAATAATTGCATAAACAACGAATCTTGTTTTGCAATTAATGTAATGTTTCAATTGATGTCTTTTGTTGTCCCCCGGATTCAAAAAACTATCTCTAGTCGGGTTCATGAGAGGGCATACACTGCAAGAGCCACAGGGAAAAGATCCTTTTAATCTTATTCCACGTCCTAAACTTTGGGTTGGTCTCCTGAAGTGGCTTCGTACTAATGTGTCCCTCAAGGTCGGGGCCCGTCTTGCTGTAATCTTTGGTCTATTCCCAATATCCAAACCTATCTTAGGATCCATGGACAAAATGTCCCAATGGCTTTGTAGAATATTACTGACCTTATTCCATTGGTTATGGTAGTCCATAATGATCCTCGGTGTATTATCAACGGGTTTAATCCGATGTTTTAATAGAGCCTCCTGTGTGCTTGATTTGGCCCTCCTGTAGGCATCGGAGATGACGCGTTTTGGATAGTCACGGGCCGAGAACCGTTCAGTTAGAGCTCGCGATTGGATCTTGAAATCATCGTCATCTGCACAGTTACGTCGGACTCTTAAGAATTGACCAATCGGTACACTTCTCCGTACGTGATTAGGATGGAAACTCGTATAGTGCAGGAGGCTATTTGTCGCCGTGGG
This sequence comes from Allobates femoralis, assembly GCA_033576535.1. NCBI lineage: Eukaryota > Metazoa > Chordata > Amphibia > Anura > Aromobatidae > Allobates > Allobates femoralis. The sequence continues at coordinate 659,026,407 of JARQOC010000003.1, read as the reverse complement.
TTTTCTATATAGATCTGTGTATAGTCGTTCGTCTTTGACTACAATCCTCAGGTCCAGAAAAATGGCTTCTATAGGAGATGAGGTAAAAGTTAAAAAGATGTTCAACGAGTTGGAGTTTAGATCTTCTAAAAATGATCTACATGATGCATCATCCCCACTCCAAAGAAACACCACATCATCGATGTATCTATACCATCCTTGGACGAATGTTTTATAGGCTGATTTTTGATAAACAATCTGCTCCTCCCACCAACCTAAGAATAAGTTTGCAAAAGCTGGCGCGCATTTGGCCCCCATAGCTACTCCGGAGATCTGTTTAAAATAACTCCTATCAAATGTGAAGTAGCTTGCCCTTTGAGGAATAAGTCCTCCACTGCACCCCCTTTATCTTTGTTTCCTGCGGTCCAAACTTTTTTCGACTTGGTAAAAAAAGACATCACATTATTACCGGATCAACACGGTTGGGGTGGCAACCTCAGCAGCAAGGAAAGAAAGGCACTCCTTGATTTGAAAAATGACACCACTATCATAATCAAGGAGGCAGATAAGGGTGGCAATGTAGTTATCTGGCCTTGGGAAATGTATGTTGAGGAGGCCAAAAGGCAATTGGGGAATGATAAATTTTACACCAAGTTGCCCTCAGACCCAACACCTTATTTTCAAAGACTTTTTTCAGAATTATTGGATGCAGGATTCAGGAGTGGGGCGATCACTAAAAAAGAAAAAGATTTCATGTGGATATTGGAACCCGTTACCCCTACTTTGTATTTTCTCCCAAAGGTCCATAAAAGTCTCAGTAAACCACCGGGGAGACCGATCGTCTCTTGTATCGGGAGTATCTGTGAGAAGGCGGGATCCTATATAGACTATTATCTTCAACCGATGGCACAGGAACTGACTTCATATATCCGCGACTCCACGGATTTCATCAAGAAAACACACACACTCCGAATACCAACAGGTAACTTGATAGTGACATGCGATGTTGAATCGCTTTACACCAACATCGCACACAATCATGGACTAGAAGCGGTTACTTATTTCTTGGACAAACAAAGCAATAGTGATAGGCTTCATGACTCCTTTCTTTTAGACCTGCTTGGCTTTTTATTGTCCCACAGCTACTTCACATTTGATAGGAGTTATTTTAAACAGATCTCCGGAGTAGCTATGGGGGCCAAATGCGCGCCAGCTTTTGCAAACTTATTCTTAGGTTGGTGGGAGGAGCAGATTGTTTATCAAAAATCAGCCTATAAAACATTCGTCCAAGGATGGTATAGATACATCGATGATGTGGTGTTTCTTTGGAGTGGGGATGATGCATCATGTAGATCATTTTTAGAAGATCTAAACTCCAACTCGTTGAACATCTTTTTAACTTTTACCTCATCTCCTATAGAAGCCATTTTTCTGGACCTGAGGATTGTAGTCAAAGACGAACGACTATACACAGATCTATATAGAAAACCCACGGCGACAAATAGCCTCCTGCACTATACGAGTTTCCATCCTAATCACGTACGGAGAAGTGTACCGATTGGTCAATTCTTAAGAGTCCGACGTAACTGTGCAGATGACGATGATTTCAAGATCCAATCGCGAGCTCTAACTGAACGGTTCTCGGCCCGTGACTATCCAAAACGCGTCATCTCCGATGCCTACAGGAGGGCCAAATCAAGCACACAGGAGGCTCTATTAAAACATCGGATTAAACCCGTTGATAATACACCGAGGATCATTATGGACTACCATAACCAATGGAATAAGGTCAGTAATATTCTACAAAGCCATTGGGACATTTTGTCCATGGATCCTAAGATAGGTTTGGATATTGGGAATAGACCAAAGATTACAGCAAGACGGGCCCCGACCTTGAGGGACACATTAGTACGAAGCCACTTCAGGAGACCAACCCAAAGTTTAGGACGTGGAATAAGATTAAAAGGATCTTTTCCCTGTGGCTCTTGCAGTGTATGCCCTCTCATGAACCCGACTAGAGATAGTTTTTTGAATCCGGGGGACAACAAAAGACATCAATTGAAACATTACATTAATTGCAAAACAAGATTCGTTGTTTATGCAATTATTTGTCCATGCAATAAACTATATGTCGGGATGACTGGACAGGAGCTACGAAAACGTATACAAAAACATATATCAACGATTCAGTTAGCTGCTGACCATTTTGAGAAGGGTATCACTTTAACCTCTGTGGCTTCTCACTATCTGACTAAACATCAAGGTCGACTATCGGGGACTAAAGTGGTTGGGCTGGAGAGACTCACAGACAACATCAGGGGAGGGGACAAGAAGAAACCTCTTTTGAGATTGGAGTCGAGATGGATTTACCATCTTAACTCGACTTCTCCCTCAGGAATCAATGAGGAACTTCTATTTTCCGGCTTTTTGGGGACATGATAACAAGGTTACTCCTGTGGTTTTCCCCTATATGCCGTTGTTTTCATCATAACTACAAACATTTGGTTTTCTTTTCTCCCCATCTCTTCCTCCAAATCTCCCTTTACTCTTTTCTCTATTTCCAGACCTTGGATTGGATGATTATCGTCTCTACACACGGATTCTTTGACGGACTTCTTAAAGAGAATTCCATCATCCCCACACTTCCCGTTCTTATGACCTACAATACCATCCTGGCACTGGAGCACCTTTTATTCAAGAGGAGAATAACACCGGACTGGACTTTGATTTGAAGCATCATATTATATTTTCTTTTTGTTTCCAAAAAAACCCCCACAAAAACCTCCCCTCCTTCCCCTCCCCCTTCCCCTCTTCCCCCCCCCCCCCTTCCCCCCCCCCCCCCCCCTTTTTTCCCCCCCCCCCCCCTCCCACCCCCTTTCCTTAGGAATTTCAGCCCTTGGTTATGTGTGTTGGTATTGGTCCTTTACACAACATGTCAAGGGTTGCACCCGACATCTTTTATGCATAATCCAAATAACCATATTTGTCAAAACCCTTCTATCCTTGCTTGAATGAGAGTTCTCATTCAAGATACAGATCTTTAGGATATATAAGGAGGGGTTCTCGGCATCATCCCACCCTACCCATAGACATGTATGCGCTCCAGGTATGATAATCAGGCATACATGCGAGGTATGTCCTGCTTTGTAGTTGGTAAATACACCAAATATGTTGTATATTATATTTTGTTGGATCATGATCATTTACAACCAAAAAAAAAAAAAAATTTTTTCTCATAGGCAATTGATTAAACTTGTGGTATATGCATAACCACATTTTTGATGGAGAAGTGAACATCGAGTCATACCGGTTTGACGTACCGTGAGGACGTTCGTCCTTAGGGTACGCCGGGTCAGAACTGACCCATCATGGCTCAAACAAACGGGATTCTTTTCAAATTTGAGTCCCCATACACGCACCCGGATAAGTACCCTCTTTTTTACAGGTCCTTTTGGGGTGATAAACCATGTCTACATCATAGATTACCTATATTTTTAATTGATACATATAATGAAATGATCTACATATTTGTGTTCTTTGATAGAATTATGCATATATGATTAACAACATATTCATGGATTTCTTTATATATATTTTTTGGTTATGGCCTCTACATCTAATATGCCGAGCGTTACAACTAATACATTTTACATGTATGATTGAGTATCATAATGTCACTGGAAACTCTGGATTTACCGGAGTTTCCTTATTTGAGTCCACATTATGTCTCATTTGCATGATTTCCTTTGTGATTTCTCACAGCTTCTCTCCCCTTTTTCATCATTTTTTTAGATTACCAGGTACACATCTTTGGAAGCGTAATACATGGCTCAGAGTACTCCCGGAACGTCACTTCCGGCTTTCCCAAGTTGCCATGGCTACACACAATGCGGCCGACACAGCCGCTTGATTGGTAATGATATATAAGGGCGGAACGCCGGATGTAAACCACGCCTCCCTGACGAAGCCGCTCCATAGCGGCGATACGCGTGGGACCCGGGCTCCCTGTCTCCCACACACCACGACCCCTGACGGCGTACCTCTCTATCCCGCTCTGGCCACACACATGGGGGCCAGAGGTGACTCATGATTTACAATCTGCGGGCACACAGTGGAAGGACGGCTTACTGGTGAGATTCAGCTTCATTCCCTTGGATCTCTTTACTCATGATCTTTATATACAGCAGACTTATGGGCCGGTCCCGCCTGGGGGTTATTATACACCCAGCTGTGTGCTCCTTTGTGTGACCCACATATGATTCAGGTTGATGGTGCCTTGCTCAGGGGATACCTTTACCAGGCTGTTATGTATCCATAATAATGCAATTTCCATAGTTTTATGGATGTCATGTTTTGACTAGTCCTGATACATAGGGGACTGTTTATATAACAACTACAATTGCATTTACAATTGTTTGCACATTTTGGTCATTGTTGCATCTATTGTTTGCATTTACGGTACACTGGTTTGTGATATATATGAGAATTACAGGGACCCCTTTTCCTTGTGGACAGTGGTCCGTATATGTGTTTTAACTGCTTTTAACTTTTTGTCGTTCCGTTCTAAATAAAAACTTTATGATTTCTATATTCTAAATGTGGTGGTGTGCTGCTATTTCATTTGTCAATTCTTTTCTACGATTGCTGTGCCTAATTGTTGACAAAGCAGCACCCCCAACCCTTATTGGGACATTACATCTTTAGTGGTGCACCTTACTTTTGGTTTTGGACTATTACAAAACAACTAAACATTTATCATAAGGAAGATAAGTATAAGGTAGAACGGGTTAAAGCTAAAATTGGGGGGGGGGAGCTGGGGGAGAATGGGTGATGGAGCTGAGAACTATCCAAGGGAGAATTAAGGTTGTCATAGTACACATCCCAGTTGCTTGGGAACCGATCTGTAGCTCAATCACTCTGAGATAAGCTGTGCATACCGCTGCTCAAGGATTCCCCCTCAGGCCAGGACAGAGAGGGGAAGGGATGGAGGAGGAGAGGGAGAAAGACAGGGAGGGAGGAGGGTTTTTGGGAATATAATATAGGTTGGATGTCCTATCCAAGAGAGCTCGTAGGCAGAATAATCACATCAGAGGACTCAATTTGCGATCTGAAAGGCTTCGCTGAACGCCCTGGAGTCCCTGAATATAATCCAAGCACTCCAAGTTCTGAGGTAGCGGTCCCTGCCATCCGTGACTTCGGCCGTGAGTTCCTCCATGCGGTGCAGTTTGTTCATCTCCTCAAGCCAATCAGTCATGGAGGGAGAAAGGGTCTTTTTCCAATACCTAGGTATTACAGTCCGAGCAGCGGTTAAAAAAAATCTAAGGAGATCTGTTTTTTGGGATTTAAAAGATCCCGGGAGTAGTGAGAGAAGTGCTACCTCTGGGGCCATTACCTCTGTCTGTCCACACACTTTGCTATACAAACTGAAGACCGAGCGCCAAAACGGCTTTATGCCTTCACAGTCCCACCAAATGTGGGCCATTGATCCACCCGAGTCCCCGCATCTCCAGCAGCAATCTGCTATAGAGGGGAAGGCCGCGTGTAAGGTGGAGGGGCATTGGTACCAGCGGGCTAGAATTTTGTAGTTTCTCTCTTGGGCCAAGCAAGCCATAGAAAGTTTATGAGTGAAGGTGCAAATCTTACTCCAGTCATCCTCTGAGAACTCCACACCCAACTCCTTCTCCCATCTACCCATGTACCGGGGTCTTTCGTCGTCCCTCTGTCTGTTAAGGAAAGTGTAACAGGTCGAGACCGTGTGTGTCGGCGGGGAGTCCAAAAGGAACAATTTCTCAAAGTCAGTCGGGGGGGATGAGAAATCTGTTGTCAACCGGTACCTGGTAAAGTATGATCTCAGCTGTGCATATTCCATCCAAGCCCTTCCATTACCTACACCAGCCAGAGAGCTCAACGGCCCAAGCCTGTCTCCATGAAAAGCCTGCATCATACGGGGCCGATCCTCGCATCTCCATTTCAGGAAAGATGTGGCATACGCTGCCGGGGGGAAGGAAGGGTTATGGAACAGAGGAGTGTGAGTGGTCCCTGTCTCCGCGTCATCCCACCCTTTCTTGTCAGGTCATCCCAATGTCTCAAAGCCGTTCCCATAAAAGAGTCTGTCAGGGAAAGCTTCGGCCTGTCGGTTGGCAGTATCCAGGGCAAACACCAAAGTGGTAAATCCACCGTCTTTTGCTCTAGCTCAATCCATTGTTTAGTGCCACTGTGATACTGCCAGTCGAAAAGACGGGTCAGTACTGCCGCTATATAGTATGACTTGAATTCCGGTAGACCTGTACCCCCCCGAGATTTGTGCCGGCATAGAGTTCTGTAGCTGATTCTCGGGCGCCTTCCACCCCACACAAATTTTGTGATTATTGTTTGTAGTTGTTTGAAAAATTGAGTGGGTACATCTACTGGTGCTGTTTGGAACAGGAACAGAAAGCGGGGCAGAACATCCATTTTTATAGCATGGATACGACCAAACCAGGAAATCCTGCGTCTGTCGTATTTACGGAGGTCCATTATTGTCCTCTGAAGCAGAGGGAGGTAGTTTGATTTATACCAAAGGGAGGGGTCTCTATGAATTACCAATCCCAAGTATTTAATCGCCACTTGCTGCCATTTAAATGGGAATGATCCAGCCAGGCGCTCCCTTTCACCCCCCTGAAGGGAAATGTCCAATGCTTCAGTTTTGTGCATATTGATTTTGAAATTACTGTGTTTTCCATATTCGTCAAAAACCCTGAGAAGTGAGGGGAATGAAATACTTGGCTGGGTAATAAATAATAGTAGATCATCAGCAAAAAGTGCTGCCTTGTACTGGTATCCTTCCAGCTCAACTCCTCTGATGTCCGGGTTCCAACGAATCATCACAGCGAGATGTTCCATAATGACAATGTATAATAGTGGGGATAAAGGGCACCCCTGTCTCGTCCCGTTTTTAATTGGGAAGGGCTGGGACAGACCACCGTTGGCTCTAACTCTAGCTGTGGGGCAGCTATACAAGGACATGATCCTACTCAAGAAACGGGTCCCCAGGCCCAACCGCACAAGCGAGGCCTCCAAGAAGCGCCAATTAACCCGGTCGAAGGCTTTTTCAGCGTCAACCGATAGTAAGCACATCGGGATACCTTGGGCCCTCGACCGAGCCATGAGCAACATAAGCTTATTAGTGTTGTCTCTAGCCTCCCTCCCTTTCACAAACCCCACCTGGTCGTTGTGTATGACCGAGGGGAGGAGAGGAGCCAATCGATTGGCAAGCAATTTGGAGAATAACTTAATGTCAATATTGATTAGAGAGATTGGCCTATAGTTAGCCACGTCTGAGTGATCTTTATCAGGCTTAGGGACAACACTAATATGGGCCTCCAAAGACTGCGAGGTCCATGAACATTCGGGTGAAATCGCATTGAAGGCTCTCGCCAAGAACGGCGCGACCTGAGGACTGAGTAGCTTAAAAAACTTGGAGGTGAAACCGTCGGGTCCCGGGCTTTTCCCACCAGGGGTCTGTTTGATGACTTCCCTCACCTCCGCTTCAGAGAAGTCCATGTCAAGGGAGTCGGCGTCCTCGGGTTTAAGTCCCGGGGGAGCCGAGTCGTCTATATAGGACTGGAGTCTCTCCGCATATTTTCTACTATCCATATCCGCATAATGCCCTTTGATGTTATATAGATGGTTGTAGAAATCCCTAAAAACTTGTAGTATGGTGTTAGGGTTCTGAGTGAGCTCCCCATTCAGTTGTTTAATCTGGGGGACCCGACCAGGAGCACCTCTTGGATGGAGCAGTCTGGCGAGTGGCTTGCCACATTTATCGCCAAACTCGTATAGGAACCTGTGTAGCCTCTCTCTTCCCCTGAGATACTTTTGGTCGATTAGACTTCTAAGTTCATCCCTAGCTACTGTGAGGTCTGCTAGCACTTGGCTTTGTAGGGACTGTTTATGGATTTGTTCTAATTCGGCAATCTTCTCCGTTATAGCTGTAATCCTTTCAGTTTTACGTCTCTTAAGTCTTGAGCCATGTTTTATCAGAACACCTCTTACCACGCACTTTAGTGCTTCCCACTGGGTCGGCAGGGGTGTCTGATCTTCCTCGTGGATTGCTAGGAATTCTGAAATTACTTCCCTCACCTCTGAGAGACACAGCTCATCATTGAGGAGATTGTCATTTAACCTCCAGGACCACTGTTTGGCGAGACCTCCCGGCAGTCGTAGTTCACAAAAGATGGGAGCATGGTCAGATAGGTTAATTTGCCCTATGGATGACTGAGGCTGCCACGTTAACACTCTCTGGCTGGCCAAAAAGAAATCTATCCTACTATAGGATCCGTGGACCAGGGAAAAGTAGGAATAGTCCCTATCTCGGGGGTGTAAGGCCCTCCAAAGGTCCACCAAGCCAAGGTGTTGAATCGCCCTCTTCACTGCCCTAAGTTTGGACCCCGATACCCCCCGTCCCCCTGAGGAGTTGTCGGTTATGGGGTTAAGTGTGAAATTGAAATCACCTCCTATCAGGATCACACCTTCGGCAAAATCTGCAAGCTCAGTCAACAGGGAGATACTACTGCTCGCAGGGTCAGCATTAGGCAAGTACCAATTGACAATTGTAAAAATGGTAGTGTCCACTCTAAGTTTCAAAAAAATATACCGACCGTTTACATCTATGACCGAGTCCAGGACTGTATGAGTGAGAGACCGATGCACCGCTATGGATACTCCTTTTGATCGCCCCTCGGGATTGGGGCTGTGTGTCCAGACATTGTAGCGTCGGTCACCGATTACAGGGATGTGTCCACTCTTGAAGTGAGTTTCCTGCAAGAGTAAAAGCATGACCCTTTGCTTGTGCATTTCATTCATAACCTTCGAGCGCTTCTGGGGGGTATTGAATCCTCTCACGTTAAATGAGCAGATTTTGAAATTAGACATTTTGGCCTACTAATATCTCAGGGGGTATGATCCGCAGAACAACCTGGATAGTGTAGTATAGATAAAGAGACTATGTCTCCGTAAGGGTAAAAGGGGAGAGGGTTGGTGGGGGAAGGAAGGGAACGTAGAAACCTGATTTCAGGAACTTCTGTAGTATAGCCCAGAGACAGGGTGTAGGGCACAGGGGTAGGGCCTGAGGGTTTACAAGACCTATTAATAGGAGAGAGAGCAGCGGCAATCCCAACAGCAACAGTTGTAAGCTCGATCAGATATATCAAAAGTATTAGATAGTTTAAACAGTGAAACTAAATATACCGAGTTACTGGATAGGGAGGAGAAAAAAAAAAAAAAAAGGGGGAGAAGGGGAAAACAAAAGGCAACAGAAAGTCAAAAAGGCAAGTAAGGGGGAATACAAGTCTAAAACTGTATTAACCAGTTTGTAGGGAAAGACTTATCCCAGCGCACCAGTGCGGGAGGGATTCCCTGTGGGGATAAAGACCTTCTATCGAGGAGCCTCCCGCCCCAGATCCATATTTCCGTAGCTCAGAGTATCGGGATATTAACATATGATATCCGGAGGGCTTGGTTTACTGGAGCCCCTGCGATTCCAAGGGAGTCGGCGAAAGGACCGACTTCAGTTTATGCCAAATGAGTAAAAGCAAAAGGCGGACCCAAGCCAAAAACACTGTGTAGAGGGCCCAAGTTCAATTGGGTCAGGGCAGAACATGTCCTCTCGGGTATAAGAAGGGAATGGCAGAGAGGGGATGGAATAGGACGGGGGGGGGGGGAGGGGAGAAAGGGAGAGGATGGGGGAGAATATAAAAAAGGGGGGGGGAGAGGGAAGAGGGGGGAGGAAAGACAAAGCAATAAAAGGGGAAGGAGTGAGGAGGGGGGAATGGAACGGGAGGGGGGGGGAGTGAAAGAAGAGGGAGGAAAGACATGAGGGGGATAGGTAGGGAGGGGGGGTGGGGGTAAGTGAGGGGAGGAGGAGGGGTCAGGGTTCAGAGTCTAGTTGTTGTCGTCATCAGGTGATCAGCCCTACGGAACTCAGCATGTACTGGGAGTCAGGGTTCTGCCTCGCACAGCCGCAGGCAGAATCATCGGAACCTTAACGAGGTGGTCTGCGTTCCTCCATTCGGTCCTGACGGCGGTGGAATCCACCTCCCTGCCTCTGAACATTCTCCGTCACTCTCATAGGGAACTCCGGCCAGTTCTGGATCTGGACCAATGGCAAGTCTAAAGCAGAAGTGAATGAGGGAACATCCTCTGGGGATCTTAGGATATACTGGCGACCTGCTCTCCTAACCTGCAGGCGGAAGGGAAACCCCCAGCTATATGGGAGTTCGTGGTCTCTCAGGGTGTCCAGAAGAGGTCGCAAGGCACGTCTTTTTTGGAGGGTTAGACGGGACAAGTCCGGGAGTATTGCCAGGGCCCTATCACCAAACTTGCATTGTTTTCCATTCCGGATCTTCGTCATGATGGCTTCCTTCACCACATACCGATGGATCCTGCATATAACATCTCTGGGCCAGTCCGGGTCAGCCGACCTAGGGCCCAGTGCCCTGTGTGCACGGTCTAGTTCAATGTTTGTGGAGGGGGGGTCTCCCAGAATCTCATTGAATAAAACCTGTAAGACTCTAGGCAAGTCTCTTGACTCTACTGATTCCGGTAGTCCTCTAATCCGTACATTATTTCGTCGGCCTCTATTTTCCCCATCATCAAGGGCTTCCACCAGGTGTACTATTTGGTGAGATTGATGCTGGAGGGTAGCTTGTTGGGATCTACATATTTCCTCCAGAGCAGAGATCCTGTGGGCATGGTCTTGCCCCTGAGAGTCTACTCTAGAGACTTCACCTCTGAGGCATGACAATTCGCTCCTGTAAGCCTGTTCAAGGCGACTGATGTAGGCATCCATGTCCTCTCTTGTGGGAATTGATGCTATTCGTGCCCTCATGTCTCCCAGCTCAGCTAGGACACTGTAGCTCTGCAGCTGTTCATCTGATGTCCCTTGCTGACCTGCAGACAGTCTTATGGGGTCGGGAGGAGAGTTATGAACCAGGGCTGCATAGCTGTGCCCTGTGAGGATGTAATCAGGAGCTGCTGTAGCTGCAAAGGTGGGGGCTTCACCTCTCCCTCCTCTCCCTCCCTGTGCTCCACGGTGCACTCTGACTTCCCGAGGTTCTCTGGGGATCTGATTAACTCCCTGGTTATTCTCTGTATCCGTGTCTATATGTTGCGTCTGTGAGGCTCCCTCCCCCGCCTTGTACCTGGTGTCAGCTCTCATCTCAGCCTCCGGATCTCCTGCCTGCCGGCTGGAAGCACCTCTAGTCTGCATTCCCTGCTGGGTGCATGGGTCTCCTCTGGTTTCCGTCACCATCTGAACCGGGGGTAGCCGACCAGGTGCTGCATCTGCTGCGTCAGCTATGATCTCCACGTTGCCTTTCCTCCCAGCCGCGGCCATCTTGGGAGTACCCTTTCTGGCGGGAAGCTGCTCCTCAGAGCTGAAAAATCTTCTAATTGACGAACCTGAGCTCCGGGGAGTTTGGGAATCGGTACTCTTAGCTCTCGCCGATCTCCCCCTTCGCATGGCTGCCTTTGTGCCCGTGAAAACTGATAGCCGATCACTGATTTCAGGACCCGGGAGCGGGAGCTCGTACAGCCTGCGTCCTCACTCCTCCATAGCCAGGTCACGCCCCCGGAACATCTTATTTTATAGTTTAGCAAAGTACCACGCCAAAACATTTGTGTTTGCCACTATCATCATAACTCATTATAATGCTGTCATCCCATATACTGTAGAGGTAATATGCTGGTTTCTGAAGACTCTCATGTCCCAATGCATTTTATATATGAATCCCAATGAAACAATGAATTTAAACTCATATGCCAGCTTTCAAACAGACAATGTTACAAGTTTCTAAAAACATTGTTATATGGCTATTGATGCTGTCTCCTTTAACCTATTGTTCTATTTATATGTAGACTTTTAAAAGTGTTGATATTTTATGTAAAAATGTCATCACAATCTCCCCAACTTTAGAGCCAAAAGTTTTACACTAATTTCTCCCACATTGATCTTTGCTTCTGTCTCCAATTCATGTGTGAGTAGTCGACTCATAGTCATCTCTGCTTCAAAAGTTATCTGGGATTAGAGTTAAAGGGGAACTCCGTGGAGAGAAAACTTTTATTACAGTCCCTGCCCTCCTACACGATGAAGATGAGCCATACACTGCAGTTCTAGGATCTATAGATCTCTTATAAAATCTATAAAATCATATATGCTCCTCTGCTCTTACCCCTCCCTCAGGGGACATAGAAAATCAGCTTCATGCAGCTGGTGAGAGCAGGAGGTGTGTTGGGCGTGTGGACCCTGGTGGTTCCAGGATCATCTTGTATTCCTGCCCCCTCAAGTAGGGAAGGATATATGATAGTATAGTAACTGGGCCCTGTTTTCTCAATTTAAACAAGATAGTACATTAAAGTGGTCCCCTAGAATCTCATTCTACAGTACAAAGCCAGAAGATTGTTTACTGCTGATTTCATGGAGAATGCAATTAGTTTATGCATAGTTTATGATTTTATTGCCATCAGTAGAAGACACAATTAAAAAACACAGTTCTCTATCACCATTTATTCTTACTTGACAGCTATTTAGAAATACATCAGTATTCAGTAGCAGATCTCCCATCACTGACATGTTATAAATATGTTTGTTTAAGTCTTGCTCTAATCACCCTAGAAGAAGCCAGAGTAGCTGTCGAAACACACATTGGGATATAGTCCCGACTAAGATGAAGGAGAGGCAATACAAGCATGATATGTGCGACAAATGCAGGGACAGCAATGGCTGGGCACGCTCCCATTTATAATACCAACACATTTCAGATCATCAAGTGGCCTCCGTGTCCATTAGGACGCACACTCCACCTCACATCGACAGCAGGAGTGTTGAAGGCCATTCTATTTACCCGATAGAGGCAGCATGCCACTGCTGACAGCAATGCTTATCCATATCTAAGAGAATTGGACAAATGTTATCAAATTGCATCACAGGGCATCATGTCAGTATAATTACATTCATTAAAGGTAAGCAATCACTGGCAGAATGCTACCTTTACATTGACAATATGAATGCCAACAGGCTTCTACGCTACTTGATGGTGCACTGATGACAGCTGTATCTGTGAAATATACAGTATAATAAGCCAATAATACTCTATCACATCCCAATGTGATATTTCAAACACAGTTCTATGCATTAGCAATAAACTCTTGAAATATACTAGCACAATAATACAATTTTGCCAATTCTAGCTACTAATTTTTTGTATTAACAATTGAATTAATTACTGTTCTTCTAACAGCAGAGAAACCTGTTGCTAGTGGGTTTAATCACATCTCTTAATTTATAGATAGCTTATAGCCCTATAATTAGACTCATGCAAATATCAGTGGAATCCTTATATTCTTTTTCCTTCTGATATAATAAGGTGGGGTTTATTAAAACACTTTTAATCAATCTCAAAAATGAGATTCCATAACAAACCAGTATCAGATACCTTGCCAGCTAGAAATAAATGTAAATTTGCACTTCATTAAGGAAGTGGAGAAACTCCAGTGCCACATTTAAGCAGCTCCTCAAAGTCATAATCACTGCTTAAATGTGGCACTGGAGTTTCTCCACTTCCTTAATGAAGTGCAAATTTGCATATATCTGAGAGGAGGGAAGTGGCTTACAATCTCCTCACCTACTTCGCTGTCTCCATAAGGTAAATAGCAAGTTCCCAGACCTTGTCTTAGCCCACTCACACAGCCAGATCAGAATATCCCACACACTACACTGATGAGGGGCAGGTACCCCGAAACTCAGCGTCTGTAGTTTGGGGTTCTGATCTGGCACAAATCTCTTAGTCATATTAAGAGCTTGTTGGAAAGCGATTATGACTTTGAGGAGCTGCTTTAATGTGGCACTGGAGTTTCTCCACTTCCTTAATGAAGTGCAAATTTGCATATTTCCTAGAGGAGGGAAGTGACTACAATCTCCTCACCTACATAGCTGTCTCCATAAGGTAGATAGCAAGTTCCCAGACCTTGTCTTAGCCCACTCACACAGCCAGATCAGAATATTCCACACACTACACTCATGAAGGGCAGTTACCCGAAACGCAGCGTCTGTAGTTTGGGGTTCTGATCTGGCACAAATTCCTTAGCCATATTAAAAGCTTGTAGGAAAGCGATTATGACTTTGAGGAGCTGCTTAAATGTGGCACTGGAGTTTCTCCACTTCCTTAATGAAGTGCAAATTTGCATATATCTGAGAGGAGGGAAGTGGCTAGAATCTCCTCACCTACTTCGCTGTCTCCATAAGGTAAATAGCAAGTTCCCAGACCTTGTCTTAGCCCACTCACACAGCCAGATCAGAATATCCCACACACTACACTCATGAAGGGCAGTTACCCGAAACGCAGCGTCTGTAGTTTGGGGTTCTGATCTGGCACAAATTCCTTAGCCATATTAAAAGCTTGTAGGAAAGCGATTATGACTTTGAGGAGCTGCTTAAATGTGGCACTGGAGTTTCTCCACTTCCTTAATGAAGTGCAAATTTGCATATATCTGAGAGGAGGGAAGTGGCTAGAATCTCCTCACCTACTTCGCTGTCTCCATAAGGTAAATAGCAAGTTCCCAGACCTTGTCTTAGCCCACTCACACAGCCAGATCAGAATATCCCACACACTACACTGATGAGGGGCAGGTACCCCGAAACTCAGCGTCTGTAGTTTGGGGTTCTGATCTGGCACAAATCCCTTAGTCATATTAAGAGCTTGTTGGAAAGCGATTATGACTTTGAGGAGCTGCTTAAATGTGGCACTGGAGTTTCTCCACTTCCTTAATGAAGTGCAAATTTGCATATATCTGAGAGGAGGGAAGTGGCTACAATCTCCTCACCTACTTAGCTGTCTTCATAAGGTAGATAGCAACTTCCTAGCTATAAATATACTGTCACTCAAAAAATGGGCTACTTGTACCCATAAACCAAGATAAAATTTGAGAACCTCGGTTTCATAAAGGAATTTCTTGGTTGGGAGTTACTTTAACTTATATTAAAATTGAAAATTGATAGAAATTATTTTTACACTTTCACATTTTTACTCCTGCTTTCCCCTTTCCTTTTGAAACAATTCTATCTAATGGTGTACACTTATTTTATATTCAGTAGATATATAGGAGGATAATACAATGTTTTTCTATATAGCTGGAAGGTATCAGATCACCCATCACTGACACCAAATATGTTTGTATATGTCTTGCTCTACTCACCTATCGTTACAAAGCCATGTGTGTGCCTGGAGACTGGGGCGAGAACTTTTGTACTAACTCTAGTGTGTTTGAAGCATTGCTATTCCCCCACATCTACTATTGATTTCTTCATTTTGTCCATTATTTATGAAGAATGAAATGCACTTTCAGAAAACTAAGAAGTATTAATCACAAACATTTACTTATTTTTTGTTTCTTCCGATATTACCTCAAGACATAGCAGAAACTTATCGCTTCTAATTTAATAGGTAAACTTTCTCCTTAAGGAGTGTGCCAAGTCAGCATAAGGAGACTTATAGATCATGCAATGCTCCCCTGGGAGTTTAAATATGCATATAGTTCCAGAAAGGAAGAAATTAACTCTAGAGCTGCCTACTGGATGTAGAAATTCAAAAACATCAATATCAATCTTTAATGAGCTTAAAGGGAACCAACCACCTCAGATGACCTCTATAAGCGGTTAATACATGTCCCTGGAGGCTACCTACATCATTGCAGCTATCTTTTTGCTAAGAAAATTGATAACTGCAAACCGAAATAAACAGTTAGTAAACTTACATGACTCCAGTACGAGAGGGCGTCTCCCTTTGGCTCCAGAACGAGAGGGCTGTGTCTTATGCAGGCTGAGTGACTTTCCTCCCCCTCCCTCTCAGTTTGCAGCTTGTCACTGAGGGGCGTTATATTATGTTATTGTGGGCGGGCACGCAAGCCAGCTCCCGTCCGTGCACGTCATCGCAGGGAGACAGGGTCACGTGCACTAGCATCTTCACTTCCTGTCGGCTCCGTGCACAGACAGGAATCTGATGGCTGCATTGCATGTGAGGCTCTTACCTAACCTTACCTAACCCTGTCTCCCTGCGATGACGTGCACGGACGGGAGCTGGCTTGCGTGCCCGCCCACAATAACATAATATAACGCCCCTCAGTGACAAGCTGCAAACTGAGAGGGAGGGGGAGGAAAGTCACTCAGCCTGCATAAGACACAGCCCTCTCGTTCTGGAGCCAAAGGGAGACCCCTCTCGTACTGGAGTCATGTAAGTTTACTAACTGTTTATTTCGGTTTGCAGTTATCAATTTTCTTAGCAAAAAGATAGCTGCAATGATGTAGGTAGCCTCCAGGGACATGTATTAACCGCTTATAGAGGTCATCTGAGGTGGTTGGTTCCCTTTAAAGGTAACAGCAGAGTTCCTGTCCTCTTTCTCTCTGAACAGGATACTTGCATAAACAAATGTAATATTTTTTTATATTCTGATGCCTTACAATATATTATTTAGATTGTGATCCCCCATGATAAAATTGCACAAATTAATTGTCCCCAACCTGTGACTCTTCTGATATTGTAAAACTAGGACTCCAAGTCTAGAACTCCAGTAGTTGAATTTTGGAGTTATAGTTCGACAACAGATGAATCATCACTGGAGACTATTGGGCCAAATCTTTAGAGCTTGTGATACAGATACAGCTATTTACTGTATTTAATCTTTTAATTTTTAATTTTAATGTGTTTTATTGTCAGTTTTAAAAGTATAAATTCGACATACAGAGTGCTCCACACTCAGACATGAGTCAAAACCACTTTGAGCAGGGGTCCCCAACTCCAGGCCTTCGAGGGCCACCAACAGTGCATGTTTTCAGGATCTCCTTGGTATTGCACAGGAGTTGGAATCATTACCTGTGCAGATGATCACATTAGCACCTGTGCAATACTAAGGAAATCCTGAAATCCTGCACTGTTGGTGGCCCTCGAAGGCCTGGAGTTGGGGACCTCTGACTTAGAGCCAAGCTACTTTCCATGTAGCGAATAATTTGGCACTGAATAATAGTCTTTCTTTTGGGGCCTTTTTGTTCTTTTTTTTTTCTGCCTTGCATTCCATAAGCTATAAACTTTTTTTCCCAGAAGGTTGATTAGTAATATTGAATAACATCATTCATTTCACCATATAATGTGCTAAAAACTTGAAAAATTTCTAATGGGTAAGGATATTGATAAAATTCTGCCATTAGATTTTGGTTTAACGTCCTTAAAAACATGAAGATAACATGTTAAATTTGTTTGTACAGGGATTATAATACCAAATGTATATATTTTTCATGTTCTACTTACAAAAAAACTAAAAATCTAAAAAAATTCTTTTGCTCTTTCAAATTTTGAGAGCCATAACTTCTTGTATTTCCTAGATATTACATTTGTTGCCCATTTCTGTAAAACCACTTAACTGCTGAAATGACTCATAAAAAATAAAAAAAAAATACATTCACCTCCTGTACCTAGACTGATGCGATTCCAGCAATTTCAATAGTTTGTCTCCTGGTGGTCACCTGACAATGTTATGTCATGTGGCTGCTGCTGAAAGGCTAGAGTTGATTGTGGCCACTGACTGGCTGCATCAGTCACACTACATAACAATTAAGCAAACCCAAACCACAGCATTACTTTGGTCAGTCGACAATTGCACTCATGCAAGGTGCAGCTTTGCCTTGATTAAAAAGGGAAGGCATCACTAGTGCAGGACACCAGCTTCCAATCACTAAACACCTCCTTAATCTTGGAGGGCAGCAAACCACTGGCTGTCCTGCACAATGAATAGGATTCACATAGGACGCTGTTCACACAGGTTACTGCAATGTGTGCCTAGCCTCTTACATTAGCCCCTATCTCAGTAAGCAGGCTATTTCTGGCACTACAACACTGCTACCTGAAAGAGCAAACGTGACATATGGCCTAGCTGTACCCTGCAATATAAAGAGTGCAAGAAAAAACAATAACAAATCAAGAAATTGTGGGGTATAACCGTATATACTCGCGTATAAGCCGAGTTTTTCAGCCCAAAATTTGGGCTGAAAAGTCCCCCCTCGGCTTATACGCGAGTATACAGTATATACAGCAGCAGCCCCAGAGGTATACAGGCCCCCCATCAAGCTCCAGGGCCCCCCCCTTGCGCGGCAGCCTGTGAAGTAAAATCATACTTATCAGTGTCCTGTCGTGCTGTCCCGCCGCTTGCCGACACACGATCCCGGGCTTCATTCCGCGTCTTCCGTTTTCCTGTGGTCGCGGGTAATGACGTCATTGCCCGCGACCACAGGAAGCCGGAAGACGCGGATTGAAGCCCGGGATCGTGTGTCGGCAAGCGGCGGGACAGCGCCACAGGACACTGATAAGTATGATTTTACTTTACAGGCTGCCGCGCAAGGGGGGGGGGGCCCTGGAGCTTCATGGGGGGGCCTGTATACCTCCGGGGCTGCTGCTGTATACAGCCCTGGGGCTGCTGCTGTATACACCCCTGGGGCTGCTGCTGTATACAGCCCTGGGGCTGCTGCTGTATACAACTTTGGGGCTGCTGCTGTATACAGCTTTGGGGCTGCTGCTGTATACACCCCTGGGGCTGCTGCTGCTGTATACACCACTGGGGCTGCTGTATACTACCTGAGGGCTGCTGTATATACCTCTGGGGCTGCTGTATACACCACTAGGGCTGCTGTATATACCTCTGGGGCTCTATATACCTCTGGGGCTGCTGTATACTACCTCTGGGGCTGCTGTATACTACCACTGGGGCTGCTGTATACTACCACTGGGGCTGCTGTATAGTACCACTGGGGCTGCTGTATAGTACCACTGGGGCTGTATATACCTCTGGGGCTGCTGTATACTACCACTGGGGCTGCTGTATACTACCATTGGGGCTGCTGTATACTACCACTAAGGCTGCTGTATAGTACCACTGGGGCTGTATATACCTCTGGGGCTGCTGTATACTACCACTGGGGCTGCTGTATACTACCACTGGGGCTGCTGTATACTACCACTTGGGCTGCTGTATATACCTCTGGGGCTGCTGTATACTACTACTGGGGCTGCTGTATACTACCACTGGGGCTTCTGTATACTACCACTGGGGCTGCTGTATACTACCACTGGGGCTGTATATACCTCTGGGGCTGCTGTATACTACCACTGGGGCTGCTGTATACTACCACTGGGGCTGCTGTATACTACCACTGGGGCTGTATATACCTCTGGGGCTGCTGTATACACCACTAGGGCTGCTGTATATACCTCTAGGGCTGTATATACCTCTGGGGCTGCTGTATACTTCCTCTGGGGCTGCTGTATACTACCACTGGGGCTGCTGTATACTACCACTGGGGCTGCTGTATACTACCACTGGGGCTGCTGTATAGTACCACTGGGGCTGTATATACCTCTGGGGCTGCTGTATACTACCACTGGGGCTGCTGTATACTACCACTGAGGCTGCTGTATACTACCACTGGGGATGCTGTATAGTACCACTGGGGCTGTATATACCTCTGGGGCTGCTGTATACTACCACTGGGGCTGCTGTATACTACCACTGGGGCTGCTGTATACTACCACTTGGGCTGCTGTATACTACCACTGGGGCTGCTGTATACTACCACTGGGGCTGCTGTATACTACCACTGGGGCTTCTGTATAGTACCTCTGGGGCTGCTGTATACTACCACTGGGGCTGCTGTATACTACCACTGGGGCTGCTGTATACTACCACTGGGGCTGTATATACCTCTGGGGCTGCTGTATACTACCACTGGGGCTGCTGTATACACCTCTGGGGCTGCTGTATACTAACCACTGGGGCTGCTGCTGTATATACCACTGGGGCTGCTGCTGTATACACCCCTGGGGCTGCTGCTGCTGTATACACCACTGGGGCTGCTGTATACTACCTGAGGGCTGCTGTATATACCTCTGGGGCTGCTGTATACACCACTAGGGCTGCTGTATATACCTCTGGGGCTCTATATACCTCTGGGGCTGCTGTATACTACCACTGGGGCTGCTGTATAGTACCTCTGGGGCTGCTGTATACTACCACTGGGGCTGCTGTATACTACCACTGGGGCTGCTGTATACTACCACTGGGGCTGTATATACCTCTGGGGCTGCTGTATACTACCACTGGGGCTGCTGTATACACCTCTGGGGCTGCTGTATACTAACCACTGGGGCTGCTGCTGTATATACCACTGGGGCTGCTGCTGTATACTACCACTGGGGCTGCTGTATATACCTCTGGGGCTGCTGTATACCACACTGCTGGGGGCTCTATACCTGTGCTGGGGTCCACCCTCGGCTTATACACGAGTCAATAGATTTTCCCAGGTTTTGGGGGCAAAAGTAGGGGGGTCGGCTTATACACGGGTCGGCTTATACACGAGTATATACGGTAGTTTGTCTTTTGGTCCAAAACACGTAAGCTTGTGACCCACTTCACAGGTCCCCACTTCTCACATGTCCTAGCCACTAATTCCTAGCCACTAAATCAATATCCAAAATCAGCGAAGGACAAATTACTTTGGTCAGTCGACAATTGCACTCATGCAAGGTGCAGCTTTGCCTTGATTATTAAGGGAAGGCATTACTAGTGCAGGACACCAGCCTCCAATCACTAAACACCTCCTTGTCTAAATTTGTCCCTTGCTGATTTTGGACACTGATTTAGTGGCTAGGAATGTGAAAGTCAAAAATCAGTGCACTTTATTTTCACCAGATATAGGGAAGTATACACATGAACAGCAGCACAGTATGGTAGGCGTGCACCCAAGGAGTATACATACAGTTACGTATAAAATACATAAGCTGCGTGGCAGGGTTTTTGTTGAGCACTACAAACAAAGCATGAATAAATATTCACATTGTACAATCAAGGAATGCATATATAGTATGATCACACTTTACACATTGCGTGTATCCAAATTATATTATACAATTGTGTATCTGCATACACCAAAATAACTCAACCATGGCTCAAAAGGTTACTGGAAATTAATATGCATCAAACTGATCAGATCTACATGCATACCCAGACACATTCATGCCATGGTTACAGCATATTCCTAAAGAGACATGTATCCTAACCATATACAGCTAATTTGCATTCCTCAGCATACCATGCCAGTATTACCTAAAGTGGTTAGTGCTCAATACTCCAACCAGGATTGGTGCCGAACCCTGGATGAAGTTCATTAACTTTCCATAGCAGTTAGATTCCTTAAATAGTCTGTACTTCTCAGCCATAGGATGATAAGCACTTCTGGGTAGGGCGCAATGGCCTTCAAGAAAAGGGGACATGTCGCACATGTGGCCTAAGCGCCTGAGACTCAGCCTTTGGACTGAGGGCAGGAGGTAGAAGACGGAGCCTGTGCAAATGCCACAGGCCCACTGGAGAGGTGAGTATGCTACGGCCACTGGTCTCCCTGCTGAAGAGAGGCAAGGACCACGATGACATGCGATACATACCCCCTCTTATGTCCCCTCCTTTCCAGGCCTGAAAGGAATCACTTAAGGAAAAGAGGTGCATTAATGTTCTCCTTAAGCTAAGACAGTTCCAGTCAACCAAACAGAATATCCTATCTCCCCTCTCCTTCAAAAAGGTAGGCAGGCAGGAGGAGGAGGCAGGGTTCTTTAAGTATTGCCTCAGGATGGCTGACTTGAGGAGAGACACATGGAAGGAGTTAGGAATGCACAGGGAGGCCAGAAGCTCTAGTTTGTAGGCAGCGCGCGCTGCCTAGATACCCGCAGTTTACCTTAGATACCAGCTTGCTCCCGCTTCCTGCAGGCTGGCAGCGGGAGCAAGACATCGTGGAAATGATATTTAAATCGTTTCCACGATGTTTCTGGTCAATTGATCGCTGGTGAGTCTGTCTGTGTGACAGCTCACCAGCGATCTGAACGATATTGTTAGCGATCGCGCGTGCATGTGATCGCTAACAATATCGTTCATAAGATTGAAGCGTGTGACGGCACCCTTAGTATCTGCCCAGATCTTGGAGAAATTCTTGGCAAGAGCATCAGCTGCCGAAGTTGATAATCATAGTAGATGGGATTTTGGGCTACTGTCCATAGATAAAGAAGAACAGAGAGTTGGCAGAGGACTCACTTACATGGTTGTCATAGGAGAACTCTAGCCAGGGCAGCAGCTTTACCCAATTGCTATGGTGTCCATTGACGAACTTCTGAAGGAAGTTCTTCAATATTTGATTGACCGGTGTGAAGTCCAAGATGACGGCCAGTAGCTTACAAGTGGCTCTCCAGAATCAGGAGGTGAACTGGACACCTCTATTGGAAACAATATGGAGCGGCAGACCATGCAGATGGAAGATGTATTGAATGCAGAGCGGCACTGGAAGAAAACACACTCACAAGAAGACTACACAGCATTCAAACAAACACTTCTCAAATTCAAGTCAGCACTCACCACTCTAAACAGAATTACTTCATTACCCTCATATCCTCTTTGTCCCACAACCCCAGGCAGTTATTCAACACATTCAACTCCCTCCTCCGCCCCCCACTGCCCCCTCCTACTTCTCGTATCTCTGCAGAAGACTTTGCAACATACTTCACCAACAAGATCGACCAGATCAAACATGTCTTTGCTATCCAACCCCATGCATACCAGATTAATCCTCTCCCCCACTAACCCTCCTCCCAACCATCACTGAAGGAGAACTTGCACACCTCCTCTCCAGATTGCACCTCACCACTTGTGCACTGGACCTTATCCCAACCCACCTCCTCACCAACCTCACCACAACACTTATCCCAGCCCTAACTCACCTCTTCAACCTATCACTAACTTCTGGTACCTTTCCTTCTGCTTTCAAACATGCTGCAATTACACGATCTTAAAGAAGTCATCCCTTGACCCCACTTCCATATTCAGCTACCAGCCCATATCTCAGCTCTCGTTCGCTTCCAAACTTCTCGAAAAGCATGTCCACACTGTACTCTCATCCAACTTTCTCTTTGATGACCTTCAATTCGGCTTCCGCCCCCACCACTTCACCGAAACTGCCCTGATCAAAAGTACTAACGACTTACTCACAGCCAAAGGTAACAGACAGTTCTCCGTCCTCCTCCTTTTAGACCTGTCCTCTGCATTCGACACAGTCGACCACTGCCTCTTATTACAGATCCTCTCTTCCATTGGTATCACTGACCTTGCCCTCTCCTGGATCTCCTCCTATCTTTCCAACCGCACATTTAGTGTTTCCCACTCCTAACAACCTCCTTGCCCCATCCCCTCTCTGTTGGGGTCCGACAAGGCTCTGTCCTCGGGACCCTCCTTTTTTCAATCTATACTCTTGGTCTCGGACAACTCATAAAGTGCCATGGCTTCCAGTATCACCTGTACGCTGATGAAACTCAGATCTACCTCTCTAGCCCAGATGTCACCTCTCTGCTGTCCAGAATTCCGGAGTGTCTATCAGCCATATCCTCCTTCTTCTCCTCCCGCTTCCTAAAACTCAATGTCCTTCAAACCACACATCCAAGCCTTTGCCTCCTCCTGCCGCCTTCAACTCAAAAATATTGCCAGAATCGGTCCCTTCCTCAACCCCCAGTCTGCTAAACTACTCATGCATGCCCTCATCATCTCCCGCCTTGACTATTGCAACCTCCTACTCTGTGGCCTTCCTGCTAACACTCTTGCACCACTTCAATCTGTCCTTAACTTTGCTGCCCGACTAATCCACCTCTTTCCTCGCTATTCCTCCACTTCTCCTCTCTGCAAATCCCTCAACTGGCTCCCAATTCACCAGCGTATCCAATTCAAACTACTAACATTGACTTACAAAGCCATCCACAATCTGTCCCCCCCATATATCTCTGAACTAATCTCCCGATATCATCCAACTCGTAATCTCCAATCCTCCCAAGACCTCCTTCTTTCCTCCACACTTGTACGTTCCTCATCTAACTGCCTGAAAGACTTCGCCCGATCATCCACCATCCTCTGGAACTCTGCACCCCATCACGTCCGATTGTCCCCTACACTCAGAACCTTCAAGCGGAACCTGAAAACCCATCTCTGCAGAACAGCCTACAACCTGCAATGACCACAGTGTCGCCTCAACATCACTGAACCCGGCGCTCCACCACCACCGGACCTGGCACTCCAGCACCACCCGAGCAGACCCAACCTACTTTCTCCCTCCCCATTGCCCTGTAGAATGTAAGCCCACAAGGGTTGGGTCCTCTCTCCCCTCTGTATCAGTCTGCCACTTTGTTCATTGTATTTTTAACTTGTCTGTATGTAACCCTTTCTCATGTACAGCACCATGGAATGAATGGTGCTCTATAAATAAATAATAATAATAATAATAATAAGAATAATAATTTAGTGTTCCACCAGCTTGGGTGCAAAGGGAAGACTGGACAATGGGATGAAGTGAGCCATCATGGAAACTCTGTCCACTACCACCCAGATGACCAACCCAAGCACTCTGACAGATTGGTGATAAAGTCAATAGAGATGTCCTGCCAAGGAGCAGACAGAACAGGTAAGGGGAGCAGACAGCCAGCCGGAACCTTCTTAGGAGTTAGGAGTTTTGTTGCGGCCTCCCCACGAAGAGGATACCAGCCCCACACCTGTCTGCTTCACCATGGCTAATTATCAAATATGAAAGGGACCTCAAGTGGTTTTTTTTATTATGGGATCCTCTCTATTTTTGATATTCACTGGCAGCCACGGTAAACCTGACCGCTGGAGATTGCAGCCTTAGTTGTCTGTTTTACCCGAGCTTGTAAAAATAAATTGGGCGGGAGCGAATACCAATTTTTTTCATTTATTTAATTCTTTTTACACTGCCATACAGCAAACTCATCTTCAACTAATCACAGACACTGACAGAGGGCAGGGGGGTGTTTATAGCTGTTTGCAACTAATCACAGATGCTTGCACAGAGGGTTTGTAGGGGAAACAGTCAATATTCATGAAGCTTAATGAGCAGGCGCAGATAGAGTATGACTGCAGTGTTATCTTTCTTGAATCACTGTATGTATAACTGTCTTGCTCTTACCCCATTTAGCTTCAGTTTGTAGCCAACTAACCCTTAGGGCCACGTTACACCTGGCGACGCCGCCAGAGATGTCAGCGGCGACGGGTGGGAGCGCGCACGTTTTTGGCACCCCGCCAGCGTCGCTGTCCCCCATTTACATGGGGCGGCACCTCCAGCGATGCACTGCCGATCTGAGAGGCGGCATCGCCACCGGGGTGTCTCAAAACCCCAGCGGCGATGCAGTACAATGGGAGCCTGTCAGGTCACTATCGGCCGTTTACAAGGGGCGATGTGTACACATCGCCCCAGATTGGCTGCCTGGTTTCAGAGCACTGCTCTGAAACCAGGCGACCAGTCAAATGCGTCGCCCACGCCCTGTCACATTGGGCGACGCATTGGCGATGTCGGCAGCGATAAGCCACGCCCCAGCGTCGCCTAAAAAATCGCCGCTGACATCGCCAGGTGTGACAGTACCCTTACTAACACCATTTTACAGCCCAAAACTTCTCATCCCCATTGACTTGTATGGAGTTTGTTATTCAGGTCAAGTTGGGTTCCTAAACCCAACTTTTTCATTAGTCTGTATGGATTCGGCGAACTCAAATATCCATGGCTCCATTCATCACTAATAACAATGTCCAATGACTAACGGAAGACATTGCACTAACATCCATGGAACAATGCCAGTCCAGGGAAGAAGCAGGTATTTTTTATTTTATATGGGGATTATAGCAGTTAGAAATGGGTTATCCATTAATAGACAAACCCATTAATATATCATGCTTTACAATAAATTATTCTTAGAATGTAATGATTTATTATAGAAAATCCACCATAACGAATGCACGTGGGTAGCAGTGTCCTCTTCAGTCTACTCTAAGAGAAAAGCTTAAAATGTAACCTAATAAATAGGACATGCAGAGGCTTGGTGAATTATATGACAGGAGCAAAGAGAACAAGGTCTGTTCAGCCACAATAACATTTTTTGCCTGTTGTGCAATACTCCCTTTCTTCAGGAGGTAGGTGTGAGCCTCCAGGCTATAAATTAATGCTTTGTTGAGAGGAAGCTCGCAGTCCATGGTACCTTAAGATTGAATATGTGATTTACTGACAGGGAGTGAAGCAAGGAGTCTTCCAGGACAATATATCCTGTGATTAATAAAACGTGTCTTCTCACTTCTGGACTCTACAGAACATGCAATGCACAGGAATTATAACCCAGGCGTGCCCAGGGAAGCTTGTACCTGAACAAAGAGGTTTTACTGCAAAAAAAAAAAAGGTCACAAAGCTTATTCAAAGTCCACGATTATTATATAACTAGATGGTGGCCCGATTCTAACGCATCTGGTATTCTAGAATATGTATGTAGTTTATTAATGAAGATTTATAATCTATAAGATATTTTTTAATGAAGATATGAATCCCGCGCCGCGGATTGGTCACCACGCTCAGCTAGCCGCGGCGACCAATCAGTGGCGCGGAATTCATATCACGCACCAAAAGCACTGATGCGCCGCTTCGCTGATTGGTCGCCGCTGCTGGCAGCGACCAATCAGCGAAGTGACCCGCATCTTGGCGGGAAACATGAATCCCACACCACTGATTGGTCATCTCCCAGCTCACAGCTTGTAGTACCCCAACCGCCATATTGGGACACCCAAGTTATGGGTATTCCGATATGGCCACCGCGCCGCTTCAATGAATGGTCGCCGCACTTAGTAGGAAGGTTACGTTTTGATGTAATTTATCTCAAAATAGCATCTTAGATGCTCAAGCTCTATAAAACAGCTCCTTTTCCTCCATTATTTTTTGTTGCAAAATAAGTTGCTTCATCATACATTGCACAAACGGGGAGAACGTCTATTGACGGACTTCAGCGTCAGTACGGTACTCTGTTCATTGCACCTTGGGGAGGGTATGTTTCTGTGCCGCCCAGCTTAGGGGACCGGGATACCGGCGCAGGGTCCCTTTCCTTGGGGAAGTCACTGGTGGCTGGACCCAGGCCGTGGCCCCAGGCTGGCACACTCCTAAAAGGGGGTATTTACAGGGGATTTAGAAGTTTATATAATTTATAAAGTTTGTAGATGTTATTGTCGTGACGCCACCCGGAATAATGTGGCTATATATGGCCACCGCTGCCTTGTACTGGCCAGGGGATGATGGTGAGAGGCAGCTGAGATGGTATAGCCCTTTTTTCCGGGTAGGGCTGTAGGGTCCCCTGGACAGGTGATGTTAAAGTTAATGATGGATGAAGATGGAAGTATGGTGAGGAGATGTTAAGGGCACAGACACTTACTTGATTCACAGCAAATTCTCTCAGCGGTGATGGTCCCAATCCTGGATAGATGGTAGCTGTTAAATCAGAGGCTGAGGCACAGATGAGGTTTAACTGGTTTACTTTCAACCAAACTATAATACAACAAGTCCCGTCTCCGGAGTCTGCAATAGGGGTTCAGTTGCTCAGGCCCCACCGGGTCCTTTACCTCCTGCTTGCGCTGTCTATGTGGCCCTGCTGCCGTGTGTGAACTCGCTGCCGGCCCAAATCTGTCCTCTCTGGGTCCCACTCAACAGGCAACTTGAGTCCTTTGTCTCTCTCTGCTTACCCCTCCGGGAGTACTGCTGAACTCTTAGTATGTTGCTGTGTCTGGCCCTGTGAAGCTTGTTGTTACCTCACGTTTTCCGGTTGCTGTATTGTATATAACTAATGCAGCCACGGATCCGGTATCCGTATCTGCGCTTTTTATCTAGGGTAGATAATGATGCTACCCGATTCTGAAAGTGTTCCTCTTATCAGTTTTCTCCTCCTCAGACCGATGGCTTGGCCCTGGAAATTGTCAGCCAGTCCTCAGGAACTCAATGCAGCTCCTGTCACTCTGAGCTCGTGGCTCCAACTGTCTGAAAATTTACCTCAAACCAGTGTTTTATCTCTAGGGAAGTCTCTGGTGTCTCTGGAGCTCCCCCTACTGGCCAAAGGTGGTAGTGCAGTGGCATGGCTTTCTAAGTGAGTGCAACTATTATGATCTTATACTGTGGCTAATACCCGCAGGGGCGCCACATTCCCCCTTAGTTAAGAACAGTACTCCGGGACTGTGGGACAATAAACATAAGATATAACAGATAATATCTACAGAGTCTTAAAAAAAAAAATAAAAAGTTACAAAAACCACTCAAGTTTAAAAAATAGAGTCTTGTAAAAAGTCACTTCAAATAGCGTCCATTAATACAGCTCTGTCCTTGAGGGCTATTTATTTGTTAGGAAAGGCACTGCAATTAGCGTCCATTTTTCCAACAAAGTTTATGAATAATTTAAGAATGTTCAAAAAACAGTCTTTCCGGAGCTTTAATTTACCGCCTCCGGGCTGATAAATGAAGAAAAGAACTCAAGAATATGCAAGTAGTTCATACAGAATAGTCTCTGTAGGTACTGAGCTTTTTAACGTTACATCTAATAACTACTAATTAACAACTAAACAAGTTCCTTTCAGATGTTTCTGGTTGAAATATCTATTTACATTTGG